>JAJAGP010005014.1:0-39344 GCA_025084515.1 Ancistrus triradiatus | reverse complement strand
AAGTAGGAGAACTTGCACAATCAGTGGCTGACTAAATACTTTTTTGCCCCACTGTAGATAGATAGGGTTGTAATGGTCACCCGCTCTGTATGAAATTCTGACGAGTTAGACAATCTCGCAGAAATGTCCTTTTTTAGGCAGGATATTGCTTTTTTCTTTTAGTTTTGAGCCATATTTATAACAAACCCAACACAGCAACCAAACCCATTTCTCTACAAAGAAAATCTAGCTGAACGGAAATATCCGAGTAGAACCTTTTAAAACAAACCTCATTAAAGTGCGCTTGAACAAAATGCAAATGGTTTAAAAAGGTCAGAGTAGGTCCCACAGAGTAGGTCCCAGCATCAGCAGTGTGCTAGTCGTCTCAGTATATAAGACGCCTCGACCAGTCGTGTAGTTTTCCCATATGGAGCACCTTTGACCACTGTCGCGGGTCAGGTTGCCGTGTTATCTGGCTTTCAGCATTCTCTTTGTGGTGCTTCCTGCTCTGGTGGTTCCACCAGATGAAGCGATCTGCTCTTTGTATGTTTGAAAAACGGATGTTTTGTTTGCGCCCTGTCTGTTGTGTAAAATCCAAACCAGTTCCAAATAACTGAGGGCTTTTTTATGACTGTGTGCTGTTATGGCCTGTTATTGATTACCGATGTGCCGTTCAGGGAAATGCAAACTGGACGAGTGAATAGTGTAGTGCACTGTGGTAGCCTAGTGGTTAAGTTACTGGACTCTGGACCGGAAGGTCCAGGGTTCAAATCCCACCTCTGCCACTGTCGCTCTGGATAAGGGCATCTGCTAAATGTTATAAATGTAAATGTATTTAGTGGCTGGGTATTAGAACCAATGAAATTGGCATCTGGGATCTCTGGGCTTCTGACAGTGCAAATGGTTGAGGTTGTTCCATTTAGAGATGGGTCCGATATTGACGTCATTCCCTCATTAGATATGGGAAGATCCATATTCTGTTCCACATCTTACCAGTCTGGTCTTAGCCTAGCGGGTAAGGTACTGGACTATGGACCAGAAGGTCCAGGGTTCAAATCCCACATCTGCCAAGCTGCCACTGTTGGGTCCTTGAGCAAGACCCTTAACCCACAATTGCTTGGACTGTGAGATTGTACCCATTGTAAATCGCTCTGGATAAGGGTGTCTGCTAAATGCTGTAAATGTACCGCTGATGGTCAGAAGATATAAGCAATTTCAGGTTAAGCTTGTGTAGGGTGGGCAATATGACGATATTTTATCATATCGGGATACATTTTCTTATCGTGATACGGTCAGTGCTTAAAGAGCCCTGAACAACTGCATGTTTCCTTATAAAGAGTGTAATTAGTTTTGTTTAATTGGATGAAGTACAGCACATTTTAAATATAAATCACTAAGTATGGGATCTGCCACTACTGGTGCGTTTTGCCTGCAGTCCCACGTATCGTGATAAATATTGTGTATCGTGCAAATGTCTTTCATTATCGTGATATAATATTTTTTCTGTATCGCCCACCCCTGAGCTTGGGATTGTGCCCTGAATCCTTGTGAATAATGTAGTTTGTAATTATCGTTCTGTTCTGTCCTTTGCAGCCGTGCCGCTCCTCCTATACGCAAACAGGCGCGATTTGAGGCTGGTGGACGCTGCCCACGGGCGCAGCGCCAACGCCACCGTGGTGGTGAGCGGCCTGGAGGACGCGGCCGCGGTGGACTTTGCGTACGCTCACGGGCTGATCTACTGGAGCGACGTGAGCGAGGAGGCCATCAAGCGAACTGTGTTCAACGGCTCAGGCGTCCAGAGCGTGGTGGTGTCGGGCCTGGCCTCCCCCGACGGGCTCGCGTGCGATTGGCTGGGAAATAAACTTTACTGGACAGACTCGGAAACAAACCGCATCGAGGTGGCCGAACTCGATGGCTCATTTCGGAAAGTTCTCTTCTGGCAGGACTTGGACCAGCCAAGAGCAATCGCTCTGGATCCAGGCAGAGGGTGAGTAAGAGGGTATTTGTTTTCTTATGGCGCAGCTCGGTTTTTGCTTGAGCAAGAAGAAAAATATTTATGACATTGCCTGCGTGTAGTTGCTACGCTAGCGCTCGTCAGGTTTGTTTCTGTACGCATTGCTATTGTTCTGCTGGCAGTCCGGCGCAGTGTTTGGAAGATGGAGGAAAAATTTGTGATGCTCAAGAATGAGTGGAAACCATTGTGGGTGATTTGTTTCCTTGGACGTTTCAGTTCTTCAGTTGGACCGGCCTGATTGAGGCTGTATGCATTATGTTGATGGCTCATCAGTGAGAGACCTGAGATGTGGAGTAGTGCTGGAAAAAGGCCATCAGCTGCACTTTGAGAGAGGGTAGTTTTAGTGTTTGTTGACTATGTCAGTTGTGTTGTTGGGGCTGTCAAAATTGTTACAGAATTATCTAATTACAATTATTTCAGCTAATGTTGATTACATTTACAGCATTTAGCAGACGCCCTTATCCAGAGCGACTTACAATTGGTACAGTCTTACAATTCAGGCAATTGTGGGTTAAGGGTCTTACTCAAGGACCCAACAGTGGCAGCTTGGCAGAGGTGGGATTTGAACCCTGGATCTTTTGGTCCATAGTCCTGTACCTTACCCACTAGGCTACCACAGTCCATGATTAATTGATTGTGTAGGACTACAGTTTTTTCCACAGTTGGTAGATTTCTTTAGCAAGCAGAATGTGTTTGACTCCATGACTTTAGTTCGCTCTTAGATTTATCATCTACGCCGCCCAAGGAGGTTGGGTCCCTTTTTGAGTCTTGGTCCTCCCAAGGTTTCTTCCTAGAACTAGGGAGTTTTTCCTTGCCACTGTCGCCCTAGGAGATAATCTAAACTTGTAAAGTTGCTTTGAGACAATCCTCCATTGTAAAAAGCGCTATATAAATAAATCTGACTTGACTTGACTTGTTTGGGATGCACTGGGTTGAAGCAACCAAGTTTGACTAAAAGAAAGCAGTAAATGCATTCATAGTGACATAATGAAGGTCTGTGTAGCCTAGCGGGTAAGGTAAGGGATTATGGAGCAGAAGGTCCAGGGTTCAAATCCCACCTCTGACAAGCTGCCACTGTTGGGTCCTTGAGCAAGACCCTTAACCCACAATTGCTTGGATTGTAAGACTGTATCAGTTATAAGTCGCTCTGGATAAGGACGTCTGCTAAATGCTGTAAATGTAAATGAAGGGAAAAAAGCAGCGCGGAGTACTGGTGGTGTATTTGTTAGCTGTGTGTTCACTTTTGTCATGCTTCTCATTGATTGTGATTGTGACCGAGCTATGTATTGTGATTGTTTGTCATATGCTATGATCGAGTCGATATCAGGAATGACATCTAACAGTGCTCCGTACCATCACTATTAAAATACCAATGCATTACAGCTTACTTTAGCAAGATGCCGTATCCTTATACATTTACTTTTAGACATTTAACAGACATTATTATCCAAAGCAATATATTATATAGGCTTACAATTCGAGCAGGGTCTTTGATCGTGGGTCCAACAGTGGCAGCTTGGAGACAGTGGGATTTGAGTGCTGACCTTAATTGGCCACAGTCCCGTACCTTAGTTTCTATGCCACCACAGTACAATAGTGCCATTTGTAGATATGATATACAGGCGGTCCTCGACTTACGATGCAGATCCGTTCCTATGTTGCGTCGTAAACCGATTTACGGTGTAAGTCGGAACATACGTACATACTGTACGTAAATAACATACTGTAAGCACTTATCCTATCCTAACACAGTAATTATCAAAAAACGAGCCGCGTAATCGTTTATTCTTCCGCTGCGCACACCAAACACGAAGTTCGCGGTACGATGTTTACGACGCAAAACCACTTAAGTTGAAACAAGGCTTTATACAGTAAATGGGAGATGTGTCGTAACCACAAAACACCGTAACTCGAGACTGACGTAACCCGAGGACTACCTGTATATAGCTGATAACTCATGTGGTTGGGAAACACTGTCCTAATACACACACACACACACACACACACACACGTGTATATGTATGTGTGTATATATATATATATGTGTGTGTGTGTGTGTGTATTAGGACAGTGTTTCCCAGCCACATAAAACAGGCTTAGGTTTCACGCTGAGTAAGTACATTGAGTAAATTGAGACTAGATTTTCATTATATTTCAATAGATATACTTTTTGTGACATTTTTGTTTGGTGGTGTGCCTGATTTTTCTGATGTGAGATATGTGCCGTGGCTCAAACAGGGTGGGAAACACTGGGTTAGGATATATGAGGCAAAGTGTTTGTCTTGTACGCTAACAAATTGTTGTCTTGTAAGCTAAAAGTGACCCAGTGCTCCCATGTGAAACATTTCCATGGCAGTCTGAACAGCAAATCACATTCGTTCCAATCTGTTCCTTTGCCTCGTATGGCTCCCATTTACCTTTACAGTATTTAGCAGGATACCCTTATCCAGAGCGACTTCCAATTGACTTACAATTGTAGCTTAAGGGTCTTGCTCAAGGAACCAACAGTGGCAACTTGACAGAGGTGGGACTTGAACCCTGGACCTTTTGGTCCAGAGTCCAGTACCTTAACTAAAGTCCTACCAAAGCTCCCGGACCTCATCTTGGAATACCCATTGGAATAGGTTGTTATAGATGGGCATGTGAACGTTAGGGTATTTGGCATGAGGAAACCTGCTACCACTATCCAGTAGGGATGCGCTGAATATTCGGCGACCGAAATTATTCGGCCGAAAATGGCCAAAAAAGCAGTTTTGGTGCTTAAAAGTGAAAAGTGAATAATTTATACTGAACAGTGAGGTTCTCCTGAAGTACTAGGCAGTGCATGACATGGGGAGACATGTGGCGGGAGTGATGAGGGATGGGTCGTGTTTAGAGCACGTTTAAGGTTGCCTCCTCTATGATATATACTCGTTGGTTTATGATAAATTCAACTTACGCTCGCAGACCACCTACACATTTTGGACACGCCAAGATCTTTTCATGGAATTGAATCCCTCAGACTTGGTCAGACACAAAGTAGGCCTCGCGTGTCTACGTTGTAACAATTGTATAAACATTTCCGCAGCTATAAGTAGAGCCAAGATGTGTTTTATCATCAGTGCATACTGACGTACTGAGATATGTTGTGGTTTTTGTGGAAAACCTTTCTTCCCCCTCCTGTGTGCAACTTTTTTTGCACTCTCATGGCGGAGCAACAGGCCACTCGGGTTCCCTCTGCAATGTATAGCGTGTTTAACAGTGGGGGGCTGAAAGAGGCTGGTCTCAGTGGGCTGCCTCAGAAGGAGTACGTGTTTTGTCTTGTCGGCCGGTAGTTTACACTTCACAAGCTGATAGGAGCGGACTGGATAATTCAACATGGCTGCAGCTGCTCTGTGATGTCGTGAAAGCAGATGTCGCTCTGATCCTCTGCTCCGAACAGCCTGCCTGATTATTAGATCTAAATGCAATTTTTCAAAATGCTAAGGTTTTAAATGCTACGGTGCAGAATTTGGACTGTTTTTTTGGTGACTACCTGGCGGTTCATAGTTATAGAACATGATGAAACTAGGTGCAAGGATTACATTCCTTTCTCTCGCTTTCTCAGCAACCAAGTCTTAGTCCGACAAAAGCCGCTCGGCAGCTTTCCATCGTGGTTAAGTCTCTTGCTGAGAATGGGCCCTATCTCCTACTAGATCTAAGACTAGTATGGAGTGTTTTTTAGCCCACTGATAGAACCCAGATATACATCAAGGCTCAGCTTTCTTAGTCATTTCAGTTGAAAGCTGTTTTGCTTTCACGTTTGCCTTGTCCTGATTTGGTTTGATGCCAGAGGTGAAGCAAGGGCCGGGTTTACAGCATGGAATTGGTAGACCGATTATAGTTGCTGCTCTTGGCTTACAAACTGTACTCAAACATCCAGGATTAGAAGGTCGTCTGGAACCTTTTTTTTTTTTTTTTTTGATCTGGTGTTTTGAGAGGGTAGATCTTAAGCTTTTGATCTGGCTCCAGACTGATCGGATGTCTCCAGATATGTTCATACAAAGATGGAGGGCAAAATCATGGAGCTTTGAGAATGAGGGCAGGGAAATTCCAGCGTTATGGATGACTTGAACTCATTTGACTTTCAACGTGTTTTGAACAGTTCAGTTTCTGTACTATCCTACCCCAAATCTCCGTGTGGTTACTTAATCCATTAAGCACAAGCTGTATGTGCCGTGTTTGATTACTGCAGTCTTTATTCCATCAGCCCGGAATTAATGGCAGCCTCTGGAAAGATGAGTGAAAGTAGTTTAGAGTGTTTGTTGGTTTATTTTAAGAAAATACTCTTTTGTTAAAGCAAAGAACACTCAAGAACAAAGCTTTATATGTATTTTAATTTCCTATTGCTATTTTGTATCGCCGCGTATTATGATATTCCATACAGTTCACTGGAAATATAAAAACATCATCGGAGTCTTTAATCCATCACGTCACATTGATCATTCAGCGGACAAATTGAGTCAAAACACCAAGCTGCAACATCGGCAGGAGCGGAGATCGATGTTTACACCCCATTTAAAAAAAACAACAATATTTTGATCAGACTCTCCCATGTAGAGTTTGCATATCCTCCCCGTGTCTGGGTGGGTTTACTCTGGGCACCCCAATTTTCTCCCACACTCCAAAGTCTTGAATTAGGTTAATCTGTCGCTCTAATCGACCCAGTATGAAGCAGTTGTTTGTTAAGGGCCTTTCTCAAGGACCCAACAGTGGCAGCTTGGCAGAGGTGGGATTTTGAACCTCACCTCTGGACCTTCTGAGCCAGAGTCCAGTACCTTAACCGATAGGCTACCATAGAAATTAGAAATCTGATCCATTTTTCAGTCTGTGATTTAGTCTGCTTTTGTATTGCATTAGAAATAAACTTTCATGGCAATGAGAAGTTTATTTCCTTGCATAACGTTATGGCCCCACATGACCACAAATGCATGATTGTTCATCTGGCTCTGCCTTGTCTGGACTAATGCATATTAGGGCTGGAAAATTTTACGTAGTGGAAACCTGTTTAAATGGTTCAGGTGTGCAGTAGAAGTCTGCATTAAATTTGCCACATTTTTGGGTTCAGTGTCAGAAAGGCCAGGCTGTGGAGACTTTGTAGTTCGCACTGTGGTTTAAAACCACTAGAGATGTGCTGAAAATCGACAGGACAAAGGAGGGGGAAATATTTGTGCTGGAAAATTTAACCACCACAGGTGGCAAACAAACAGAGCTTAGGGGGAAAAGCTTGAACTTGGCATTCAAACGAATTCTAAAAGTGCATGACTTCACCCCCGACTGCTACAGATGGGGGTTTAAAGCGGCTCTGGTTGTAAAAATTTGGGACCGGTGAGAAGGTGGAGCAGGGATGGGTTGGGTGTGACATGGTGGGATGGGATCCAGAATGCATTGACATTTACAGCATTTAGCAGACGCCCTTATCCAGAGCGACTTACAATTGGTACAGTCTTACAATCCAAGCAGTTGTGGGTTAAGGGTCTTGCTCAAGGACCCAACAGTGGCAGCTTGGCAGAGGTGGGATTTGAACCCTGGACCTTCTGGTTGAGAGTCCAGTACCTTAACCGCTAGGCTACCACAGTCCCTGAAAGCTGAGATGGCAGTCGTTAAATAGGGCTGAAATCAAATGTCAAAGTGTAACACTTTCAAACGCTGCTTGTGTCTTTCACTCCCCTGTGCCAGTCACATTCAGCTTGAGCCTCAGCAGATTAACTGCCAAACTGTCACCCACGTGGAATCATTTCACCATCTCCTGGACCTTAAACAGAGCACCCTGTTTTACCCTCCCCTTTTATTCTGGTCATGGGGGACGGTCTGGAACCTAACTCAACATTCTCTGGGCAGAGGTACACACGGCACCAGTCCATTGTAGGACCTTAACGTTGCAAACCCGATCCCTCGGCAGCTGACGTTTTGAGCAGATTGGTCTTACCATTGAGCCACCAGAGCGATCTGTAGTCACTGTTCATAATTAGTTAATAATAAGACCGAGGAGAAGTTTGTGTTTTTGAATGTTTTTATTTTTGTGCATCACTCGGAACTCCTGTAGCTCACTGTAAACCAGCTGGGAAGTAAAACTGAACTAATCCTGGGTCATGAGGAAGGATCAGCAGCCTCAAACGTGAAAAAAGCATGCAGAAAAGCATTAAGATGGCAGACTTTTAGATGACAAGATGTGCAGAATATGGCCCGAGGTGCTAAGCTTGAGCTGCCAGTGAGTTGAAGACCATTTCAAAAGTCTGTGGTCTAATTAATGAGATTGGAGGTGTGGGTTGAAGAGGTGACCCGTCCCTATAGCAGTCAGTGTGAATCTATTGTCACTACACTTTGTAGCAGTGGGCATCCTGCCAAGGTCACCCGGAACGCAAACAGTGTGATGCTGAGAGAGGTGAAAAAGTAAACGTGAACATTTCAGCCAAAGAGCCACTGCAATGTCTAGAACTAAATGAGAAGTCCTTTATTGGAGCTCACCAGGGTTCCTCGGTGTCTAACACCCAAACTCATTGTAGCCGGCAAGCATCGTGGAAGTTGTTTTAGGGTTTGGACCAATTAACTAGGAATTGTGTACAGATACACTATATGGGCAAAAATATTTGGACACCTGCACATTACAGCTACAGGAGCGGTCATGACATCCAGTTCGAAATCCATACTTATTTACATTTACAGCATTTAGCAGACGCCCTTATCCAGAGCGACTTACAATTGGTACAGTCTTACAACCAAGCAATTGTGGGTTAAGGGTCTTGCTCAAGGACCCAACAGTGGTTTTTGGGTGGGATTTGAACCTCTGGTTCATAGTCCAGTACCCTAACCACTAAGATCGCAGCTGTAACGTCTTCCAGTCTTCTAGGAACGCTTTCTGCAGGATGTTGGACTGTCTGTGGGATTTTTGCGCATTCACCCAGAAGAGCATTTGTGAGGGGAGATACTGGTACCAGGACCTGGCTCAAGATCTCCATTCTAGCTCATCCTGACAGTTTTCAGTGGGGGTCGAGGGCTTGGCTCTGTGTGGGCCAGATTTCTCATTGCATCTAGACAAGTTAGCCGATTTCAGTCGGGTTTCTCAGTCAGCAAGCGCATGCGAGCCTGAACAGCACGGTTGCCAGGTCTGCTTATTCTAAAGACTTGGCTTTACTTGGGCTCTCTTGACTTTGACTGTGGCATTTTTTCTTGAGGGATTAAACGCACCAAGGACTTAAAGGCAGTGAAACGGCTTTCGAACACTTTGTGGAGACTCTGAAACGCCGCATGCACTCGGGCAAATGAAGAATGCGATCATTGAATGTTACGTTTTGATATTTCAAGTTTCAGACCCACTTATGGGGGTTTTGCGTGCATGTAAATGCACTCAGTTCCAGTAGTAATGAGAGCCTGTTTAAGCTCGCCGTCTGCACCTTCTTGTAGTGAATTACGTCGGCTGTGTGTGTAACATTCTGAAGCTTAAATGCTGAATTGTTTTTGGATGGCTCTTGTAATTCCTGCTGCTGTTACTTGTGCTGTGATCAGTGCAGTGAGCCTCAGGTTACCTGCAGCAACCTGCTCTCTGGAAGCAGATGAGTGCGAAGGTAACCCGAGTGTGGCTTCTCTCCCCTGTAAAGGCTGTGTGGTGGTCCACTCAAATCCCCCAAATGCAAACGCATGCCAACATACAGTGACGGCGGCAGATATATTATTTGCCGATATATGGACTTTTTTCAGATATCGGCATCGGTCCGATATTAGAATTTTAGCCGATATTATGACCGATATTTATAATATATTTACATATGAATATTTCTTTTGGCTGTTACTCTTTAAGCAAAATATCTGATGCTGGCTGTATAGTTATGCCTGCAGTTCTATTCTTTCTTGGAGCTTCTCAGTCATGAGGTTTCTTACACACTTTGTTCCTGTTGCTGCCTGTACCAGTTCAAGACCAAAAAAAAAACGTTTCCTACCTTTTTCAAGGAAGGCTAAAAAAATCAAATGGAATGAAACCATTTTTCCTGATTTAACTCTTTTGTTTATTTGAAATGCAGAAAGCTTAAATTATCGGTTTTTAACATCGGTATCGGCCACGATAATGTGCTAAAAATCAGTTATCGTATCGGCCCAAGAAATTCAGTATCGATGCATCCCTACTGGTAAGGGGTAGGTGGGCAGATTTTTTAAGGCATGAAAATGTTTGTTGGCATTGCGGTAGTCTAACATTACATTTTGGTGGTAGGTTTGGGTATTTCGTCAGTAGACTCTGTACCTGTGGAATACTTTGTGGTTGTGTGAACATTTGTACTGCAGCATGACGTTTTGAAAACTGTTGAACAGCTTTCAGTACCTTCACTGCTAGGCCACCACAGTCCATCACCCATAACATAAAACCACACTTTGTACAGTCCCCAGAAATGATTCAGGAATGGTGTGCTGCACAAACGAGTCAGACCCATGGAGGCACCATCTTGTAACTTGCAGCACTTGAGGAATCTGCTGCCAAAGCCTTGGTGCCAGATATAACGCACCTTCTTTTGGAGGCCATGCCTTAATAGAACAGGGTCTTGGCAGCATGAAGGGACCTACACAATATTAGGAAGGTGGTTTGAAAGTTAGAACTGATGCATGTGGTAAACTGGACTCCCTCGGTGTACGTTTTCTTAATCGAGTAACTTCATCCCATTTGTGTCGTCAGCTTGTTATTGGTGGTCTTTGTACAGTTTGCTTAGAGAACGTACCCTGTGCTCTGGAGCTCTAGAATTAGGGCTGAACGTACAGCTAAGTGCTTTACTATACGTCGATTTGTTTGTGGCAGCCCTGTACAATATCAGCATCGACCACCACATTGATTTTTCTTTTCTTTTTAAGATCTCTTTGTTTTCAGAGCTTCACACAGTGCATCGATTCGCTCTGCTGCTCCTTAAGCCGTGTGCTCTCTTTCTCTCGCAAACATGTTGATGGAGTAAGAATACTTTGTGAGAACGCAGCATGTTTTCTGTTCTACGGAAGACGTGAGCAGGGAACTGAGAAGCATGCAGAAACTGTGAGGGAGCACGAGTCTGCAGGAAGTGCGTGCCCTGAACTTGTGTGTACTGCAAAGATGTAGTTTTTGTTTGACTGTCATTGCATGGATTCTTGATTCCGTGTGCCAGCTGGGTTTGTGTGCCCGTTCTGTGCGTTATAAGGCGGTAATCTCACTCTCCATAAGACAGTGTGGTTGGATATGGTGGCATCCGGATTAAACAAAGGCGCCTGGTGATTTTATGCTGATAAGATTTGCCCTTCAATCCTGACCAATTAGCCAGCCTCTGCTTAAGAAAAATGACCTCACCATGCTTCAGTAGGTCTGGTGTATTTTGGGTGCTGTTTGGTTTTTCGTCCAGTAGGGAAAAGCTTGGGCTCATCTGGCCATTAAACCTTTTGCCACATGGCATCAGAAGTGTAAATGAGACTCAGTGTGGCAGTTAATGGGATGCCTCTTTCTTGCCATACAGCCTGGCATTGTTTACAGGCTGTTAGGTGGTTGTCACATGCACAGGCTGACCAGTCTCATCCATAAAGACATGTGGGTGCACCTTGTCTCATCGGTATTTGGAGGGAGAGTTAAAGCCTCTGAAATCTTCTTGGATCCTTCTCCTTACTTGTGCTTTTCCACAGCTTTATCCTGGAGCTCTTTTGAAAGCAGCTTGGGGAATTCTGTGTTAACATGCACTCCCTCGAAGAACTGCCAGGTTTATTCTGAAGATGCAGATCCTACTGGATTCGCATTTAAAATAATTGTGAATAGAAAAGATCATGGCTGAATTTAGAGTAGAAGTGGGTTCCAGTGCTGAAAACGTAGCCATATGGTTCAAATCCTGTTCTAAACCCAGTTAATTGTGTTCTGCAAAGCAAGGCTCTTCACGAAATGGGGGGATGAGAGCTGGACTTTCCCACTGATAAAACCATAAGAGCCTATGACATCATGAGGCCCCTGTGTCAGCCCCTTCACTTTTCTCTCGTTTCCCTTCTCCAAAGAGAGAGGTGCATTTGCATTTAAATCCACAAGGATGCAGATGAAAGGCTCTGTGCACCATTAATCTATTCATTAGTTTTATTTAAATGGAATCATGCTGCCTTGTGTGTTAAAGGGAACACGTTAAACAAAAGCACAGTTAGTACGCTTGATAGTGGTGGGTTTTTTTGGTTGTGGGTTTCTGTCGTCGGTCGAAAATAGCCAAGTGGTGATTAAGTGGTCTGTGTCAGGGTTTGTAAAGAGTTTCCCCAAAATCATGTGTTTTTTGGGCAAGTTATGAGCTTAATGCCATCACTGAGTAAGTGAAGATGGTACAGCACTGCATGTTTCTCTGCTGTTGAAATGGTTTGCATTTCTGTTTCTGACACAATGGTTGGGTTTGGTGTGCCCTTACCGCTAGTGCTGCTAGGAGTGGGCGATAAGATGAGGTAATTGATCGTCAGCAAGGCCTTACTTTGGCTCTTCACCACCTGTTTTGAGGACGAAGCTGATGCCAAGAGGAAGATGCGTTTAGGTGATGTTCATACAGGTTTTAACTCTAGTTTGAGATGAATCGATTTTCTTTTTCCAGTTATAATTCAGCCATGTTTGTATGTTGGTTCAACTCCAACCAAAATCTGAGTTTGCAGTCTTGCGTTTCTTTGGTCTCGAGTATCCAGATTGGGATCCACATAAAAATGCCTGTGTAAATGCATTGAAGTCCAGTTTGAATCTAACCCACGTCAGCAGGAGGTTTGAGATGCATTGTGGCCACATTAAAGGAGTATCTGTGGCGGCACGATCCCAGGTGGAGTGGTCTGTGTGGAGTCTGCATGGCCTCCCATGCCTGGCTGGGTTTACTTCGGGTTCTCCATTTTCCTCCCACAGTCCAAATACATTTACAGCATTTAGCAGAGCGACTTACACTTGATACAATCCAAGTAATTGTGGGTTGAGGACCTTGCTCAAGGACCCAACAGTGGCAGCTTGGCAGAGGTGAGATTTGAACCCTGGACCTTCTGGTCCATAGTCCAGTACCTTACCCGCTAGGCTACTACAAGGACATTCATGTTAGGCTAACTGGTGTCTTTGAAGTGGCCCTAGTGTGCGTATGAGTCAGTGACTGAATGAATCGGAATCAGAATCATTCATTCGCCAAGTACAAGGAATTTGTTTATGAATGAGTGTGTGTCCTGTGTGGGGTTGTTCCTGCCTTGCACCCTGTGCCGCCGGCTAGGCACCGGCTTTCCCACGACCCTGAACAGGATTAAGCGGTTAGGAAAATGAATCAAATGCATCCGTCACGTTGTCCATGTCCCTGGATGGCCCCACAAACAATAATGGAGGCGCATCTTTTTAACCTTGTATCAGCAATGACTACGGATACCACTGTCCAAAATACTGCGATGTGATTGGCTCTCACCAATCCCCGCTTCGCTGTCTGCTCTGCGTGGCGTTGTTGTGGCTGCAGTCAGCATCATTGTATTAAACATGTTTTCTAGCTGTCTCCTTCTATACAGTAACTCCCAAAGATGGGATCTCGCTTCGTGTAGAGAAATGTACGAGTCCTTTGATGCACACACTTTTTTTGCGAATAAAACCTAAACGCAGGAAGCGGTGGCCCTGTGTGATGCAGTGTGAGCTGATTGACATGGTACACGGGTTACAGCAGTCAGACTAAGTGTACAGTGGTGCGAAATAGTGTTTACCTCCTACCTGATTTCCTAATTTTTGCATGTTTGTCAGACTTGAGTGTTTCGGAACCTAACCTATTTAAATATTAGTCAAAGACAACGAGTACACACAATGGACACTTATCAGGAATATGAAGCATCCTGTGCTCTGATTAATATATCCTGCTGATAAGTGAGCAAATGGTAAACCCAGCTTTAATGATTTCTTCACAAGGTGTGGTTTCTCCGTCCGTCCGAGTGGAATGTGTTTGAATCGGGTTAAATCCTTTATCCGTTGCGGAGTCTGTGTGCGTTTGCCTGTCAGAAACCATATTCTCTGATGCCGGTTTGCTGTAGATGTTTGAGTGGTTAGCGTTTTCAAAAATGGGATAATCTGCCTGATAGAAGTGGGTGCCAGCTGTGTTGTGTTATACAGTGTAGGCTTGTGCCCAAACTGCTTATACACATGTTCCAGGGTAACTGGTTAATTAAGACGTGTCGTGTTCCAGCTTATCCGATTCCTTTTTCTGCTTTGATGGTTTTGGATGTTTTGGTTCAGCATCGCTTTGGGATTTTGATTTACCAAAACACAAACAAAGCTGCTATGTGTTTGTGTGTGTGTATGTATGTGTGTGCGTGCGCTCGCCTCTGCCCGTGGCACTGTGGGTGAATTGGCACTGTGCAAAGATATTAGCTTGACCGGCACTGTTACAGCAAGGCCTCGGACGAGAGAAGTGTGGAACAGACGGACTTTTGGGAACAAAGGCTATACGTAAAGCTTTAAGCTTTTTCTTTTAATAGGTTTCAATGGGAAGGAAGAAAAGCTTTGCCTGAAACTGACTACTTTTCCTTGTGGATCACAGTTTGGACGTTTCAGCAGTAGATCACTTATGGCTTGTGGTAAATGAGGCTTGGTTAGGGAGGGAGGGATACTTTATTGATCCCGAAGGTAAGGTTTTCCTAGGTCATAGTTTTAGAGAGTTAAGCCATAAGACGTTTTAGACTCTCAAATCGGAACTGTCGATACCCATCCCTTTCCAGAGCCCAATGGTGGCGTGCTTTACACCACTCATTTACATTTACAGCATTTAGCAGACGCCCTTATCCAGAGCGACTTACAATCTTACAATCCAAGCAATTGTGGGTTAAGGGCCTTGCTCAAGGAGCCAACAGTGGCAGCTTGGCAGAGGGGGGATTTGAACCCTGGACCTTCTGGTCCATAGTCCAGTACCTTACCCGCTAGGCTAGCACAGTCTCTGGATGCACAACACATCGGACACACATCGGCTACAGCAGCAGTGGACTAAGAACCCGTTCTGTCACAGTTGTTTCTAATGGCATCCTGCATGACTTATGATTTTATCCAACTGTGGCAGTGGGACTGAATGAAACGCCTGACTTTAATGAATGAGGCGTGTCCCAATACTTTTGTCCAAATAGTGTATATTTCACAAGCAGTCTGTAAGCAGTGTTCATGTGACACATCGGTTCTAAGTGTGTGGGTTTTTTGTTGACTAGGAATCTTTAAGAAAGACAAAAATGCTGATTGAAAGCAAACAACCCTTTCGGATTGGCCATGTGGCTCAGCGTGTTCAGACTTTTTATTGGACGTGTCAGTGTGTGACAACTGTTTATCTTCGAATAACCCCAGATTTTGTCAGAGTAAGGGCATGAAGCAAACATCGAACAACTGTGTACAAACTTCTATAAATACGAACAAGGACAGGGGCATAACTGGATCGCAGACGAGCCGTGACCATTACGAAACCGTCTGGCTGAAGATGTACCCAGTAAAGATTAGCTCGGCTCTATCCACTGGTCTTTGCGTTTCCCCTGCACCTGTAATCCGGTTTGTTTACTAGGGACATGACAATTTTAAAATCCCCCACTCTTCTACTTACTTGGTCTCACACAATACCCCTTTAATGCTTGCTGTTCTTCACAAAGCTCCATTGTTGTTCTGCCGGCCGTCGAGAGTCGCAGGTTGCGAGGTCTGTTTCTGTTGTGTGATGGTGCTCTTTGCCTTTGTGCTCTGGCTCTGGTTATGGGGAGTGGAAACATCTCTGGCTCGGTGGAATTAATCTGCCCTGGCGATCTCCTCCCTCACTGACATGCTGTTTATCCACACGTCGGCTGACTTCCAGTCTTTCTGTTCAACGTCTGTCAATCTGACGTGTAACGAGCGTGAATAATTGTCCTTTCTCTTCAGACCTTGACGCAAACATGCATTTCTGGGGTTACGTGAGCTGCAGTGTGGTGTGTTTATGAGCCGCTGTACAGAATCACCTCATGTTTTGTCTCCATCCTCTGAACCATCAACCTTGCTCGGATAAAGTTTGAGTTTCAAGCACTAACGCTGCGTTTAATTAAAAAAAAAAAAACTTCCTCTGCTTGGTGCACTGAGTGTGCTAAACTTGTCATTTCTCGAGGTTTCTATGACAAACAGAGGTGTTTAACCTCCCCCCCCCCCCCTTTCCCCTCTAGCAGGGTACAGTTTAGACATTTTTAGCAACTGGTATGTAAACTTTGTGAGAGTTATTTTGTGATGAGATGTCATACTGGCAAATGTTTGTTCTTACCAGTGTAGAAGCCATGACTCCGTCGGAGTTAAAAAATAATTGTGTAAAGATACATGCGTTTCTTTGCAATGCACTGTCAAAACAGCAAGATTTGCTAGATCCATGCATCGCTGAGCAAGATTTGTATTCACACGTAATCACACACAAACGAGGAAATGGAAAAAAAATCTCAGGTTTTGTTGATTTCAATCAGACGCACCAGTGGGTTGTTGGTGAATACATTGGGGCAAAAAAGTATTTAGTCAGCCACTGATGGTGCAAGTTTCTCGCTACTTTGAAAGTGAATATAGGTCTGTAAATTTCCATCATAGGGCCCCACTTCACTATAGAGACAGCATGAGAAAACATCCAGGAAATCACATTGTAGGATTTTTAAAAATTTAAATTGTAAATTATGGTGGAAATAAAGTATTTGGCCAATAACAAAAGGTTCAACAAATACTTTGTAACAATAACCTTTGTTGCAATTCGAGGGTCAAATGTTTCCTGTAAGTCTTCAGTCAGGTTGGCACACACTGTAGCTGGTATTTTGGCCCATTCCTCCATGCAGATCCTCCTCTAGAGCAGTATGTTTTGGGGCAACACTGATTTTCAACTCCCTCCAACAAATTTTTTGAACCAAAAAGTTCTATTTTGGTTTCATCTGACCACATGATATTCTCCCAATCCTCTTTCTGGATCATCCATATGCTCTCTGCAAACTTCAGAGGGCCTGGACATGTACGGGCTTAAGCAGGGGGACACGCCTGGCACTGCAGGATTGAGTCCTCTCGGCGTAGTGTGTTACTGATGGTAGCCTTTGTTTACTTTGGTCCCAGCTCTCTGCAGGTCTTTCATCATGTCCCTCCCGTGTAGTGTTCTGGGATTTTTGCTCACCGTTCTCATGATCAATTTGACCCCACAGGTGAGATCTGTGTGGAGCCCCATATCGAGTGAGATTAATCACTGTCTTGTATGTCTTCCATTTTCTTACAATTGCTCCCACAGTTGATTTATTCACACCAACCTGCTTGCCTATTGTAGATTCACTCTTCCCAGCCTGGTGCAGGTCTACAATTTTCTTCCTGGTGTCCTTCGGCGGCTCTTTGGTCTTGGCCATGGTTGAGTTTGGAGTCTGACTGTTTGAGGCTGTGGACAGGTGTCTTTTATACAGATAACGAGGTCACACAGGTGCCATTAATACAGGTAACGAGTGGAGGACAGAAGAGCTTCTTAAAGAAGAAGTTACAGGTCTGTGAGAGCCAGAAATCTTGCTTGTTTGTGGGTGACCAAATACTTATTTTCCACTATCATTCGCAGTTAAATTCTTAAAATCCTACAATGTGATTTCCTGGATTTTTTTCTCATTCTGTCTCTCATAGTTGAAGTGTATCTATGATGAAAATTACAGACCTCTCTCATCTTTCTAAGTAGGAGAACTTGCACAATCAGTGGCTGACTAAATACTTTTTTACCCCACTGTAGCTTACCCTAAAACCCTGTAAGGATTAAGGAGTAAGAAGTGTTGCTTCAGGAGAGGCATCCGGCATAAAACCAGTGCCAATTCTAATATGCAGAGCTCTGCTGTGGCAACCCTTAGGGGGAGCAGCCGAAAAAGGATCATGGTTATGGAAACAATAGATTTCCAGTCTTGAACACTTGTCTTCTTCATGATGTGTTTTTATTTTTTTATTTATTTTTTTATTTGAGGAAAATTATTAGGAGGAGAGAAGTCATCTGGAGGCTTGTTTATTGGCGTATTGGAACCTGACTTGTTTTAAACTTCTGGCAAACGTGGATGTTTGATTTACTTCAGAAAGGCGAGGCACTAAAGTGTTCTGTGCTGCAATCGCTGGAAGGTGGTAGGAAAGCTCATACCCATTTCATTCCCCCTTAATAGGGCTTCTTACTATAAAACCGATTAATATTCTTCATCCAAACCTTCCTCGTCTGAGGTCTCTGGCACACACTTACTCAGGACCATGTCCAAGTCGACGTTAATCAGCCGACTCCACAAACTACCCATAAAACGAGAGGGGATAAGGAAAGGATCGTCGTTCCCGCTGCACTGGAGCGCAGTGCTGTGTGGGCTGGACGGGAGGGAGGCAGGGAGGGAGTGAGGGAGGGAGTGCGAGTGTTAATGGGTCTCAGCGGGTGTCTGGCTCGCACGTGTGCCACCCGTTTGATCCTCTGCTGAAGGAGCTGGCCTGCAGCACGGCCCCCTACCCGCACCAGAGTTTACTTACTCATACATGCTGTGAGGCTTTTACGCTCGCCCGCCCGCCCGCTCTCTCACTCTCTCACACGTGTACTCAAATGCAAATGGTCTAACTGCATAGGCATGTATATGGTTACAAATGGCTATGTAAATGTGAGAGACCGGATTTTTGTCCGTGCGAAGGGCAGTGGGGGCATTTCCTTTATGAAAAATCTCTGGTAACATTTAATTTGGTTAGGTACCACTTGTGACGAATCATATTGTCCCAACGCACAGCCTAGGACACGGATGAGAGCAGAGACGAGCATTGCCCAAAAAAACCCATCCTCTTCTAGAGGACCACACAACAAGGTTAATCCCTTCAGTGTCCGTATGTGATGGAAATGTAATGGAAGTCAAGCAGTAATTGTATCCAGCACATGTTTTGGGAGGGTTTTTGTAACCACAGTATCAGACATGGAAAATAAATGACTGACAGATGACTGGTGCATGCCATGAACTACAACCAGCTTTGGGTATACCAGGCTGAAAAGAACTACAAACTGGTCTTTAAAGGCTTGAAGACTTGAAATTTAGAGGTTTTTAATTATGCAACAGATCTTAGTTGTTTCCTGTTTATGGCAGGTAGTCCAAGTTACTGGGGCAAGAAACCAGACCAGAACACCTTAATGCTCCACTGTTAACTGAAGAAGATTATATTCAAACCTAAAGATTGACTTTTCTGTAGCCACTAATCTTTGTTACACATAATTTAAGGGTTTAAATGTATTTAGACTGGCGTGCTCCATGAAGTATAAACTGCTTTGAACATGGCAAACCTCATCTTGAGAGTGAAAGCAGTAGAGTGCTGTGAAGTGCTGATATTGCAGTCATAACAGGACTGGGGTAGCCTAGCGGGCAAGGTACTGGACTATGGAGCAGAAGGTCCAGGGTTCAAATCCCACCTCTGCCAAGCTGCCACTGATGGGTCCTTGAGCAAGGCTCTTAACCCATTATTGCTTGGATTGCAAGACTATCAACTGTAAGTCGCTCTGGATAAGGGTGTCTGCTAAATGCTGTAAATATAAATATCTTTGAGTTGTTACTTTAGGTGTGACTCAAGTCACAGTTTGGGTTTTTTGGGTGGGGGGGAGGAAGACATGCAAACCATAATTTCATTTGTTATGACTTTAAACATTAAACAGTAACAACCTGGCCATAACTTCGAGAACAGATGCCTATAAAGGCACATTTAGTCCTTAAAAACCTACCTCCATCTAGGTATTGTTTTTAAATAGTTAGTTAACATTGACGTACTGTCAGCAACATGGCCGATTTCAGTTTCAGTGCCAGCATACTGCCTTCATCTAATGCACTTGTCTTTGCCTGTTGCTCCATTAGTTGACTGTAGAGACCTGGGAGATGCATTCCTATTATTATTTTTTTAAAGACATTTGACTGACCGATTCCGATTTTTGCCCTTTTTTCTGTGTCCTAGAATGATAAAAGGCAGCATACAGATATTTTTGTTCAACTGTTCTTTTAGTGGAAAGACTACTGAGAGAGAGGGAGACGCTGATGGCTTGTATGGCTCTGCCCTCTCAGCTAAGTCAGCTTTGTGAAATTCCACATTCAGTGAGATGATGCTTTTTTAAAATGTCTTATTAAATTTGTTTTTTGAGAGTTTTTGGAGTTGTTCCTCCAGCATACTTTCGTCGTGCATATTGCACTGATACTGCGCTTTATAGGGAGAGACTATTCAGTGCACCAAGTAGTAGCACTGGAGCACAACTGAAATCGGATGCTTCCTTGTCATCAGAGGGTCCGTCTCATCAACAGACACACAGTTTAAAGCTGGAACTGTGTGGAAAGCAGAGCTGAAATGTGAGTGATTGTTGGTGAAAGCAGTGAGCTTTGTGTCGCTGTCGTGAAGCGTGCAAGTGTAGCTAAATGTGACCGGAACGGAATCGGTGATATGAGACTGATCGGTGCATCTCATTACCATTCAGAGTACTCCTTTATTAACCTAGCAGTGACCTTACATTGCAGTTTAATGCCTTATTTAATTGTGTAAATTCAGTACTGATGCTGCAATTTCAACTTCAAATGCCACCTTGATGTTCTCTGTGATATTTAAAGCAAACGCTGGCTGGAACTGACATTTTGAACACGCCGAGTCGAGTTGCTGCTCCTTCGGATTACGTTACAGGCACGTCCCGCTGGACGGAGACCCCAGGGCAGACTGTGGGTCCGCTGGAGGGATTATCACAGTTGGCATGGGAACGTTTGAGGATCCCCCAGGAGGAGCTGGATCTGTGGGTGGGGATAGAGAAGCCTAAGATCTTCTCAGCCAGTTGGCACCACGACCCTCACCGGGAGAAGCGAGAGGACTGGGCCGAACACCAGACCGGGTTTTCCGTTTATTATTCCTACGTTTTCCAGCCCAATTTGGTGATGTCAAGTTCCTCTGTTGATGAGCAGGACTACCGACTGCGTATTTCTATGGACAGGTGATGAACTTCTCTGGTGAGAACGTGTACATACGGGCGTGTGCTCTGCTCGCATATGGAGTGAGATCACTCTTTAATACGAGAGTGCAAAATGAAATACGAGAGCACAGAATCACTTTAAATCGAGCGAAAACGAGAACTGTATGCATCCAACGCGGCAGCGTTTCAGTTCTGTGCTCGTTTTGGAACCGGAAATACATCAGCGGTCAAGGCTTGGTAGATCATTACTGGAACTATCGATTGCATGCTGTCACTGAAGGAAATCAGCAGAAAGGATTAATATAAAATGCAATAAAGAAGATACTAAATGCATTATTAAAGCTAAAATGAATGATAAATGGCCAAATCTATGGGCACAGAACAGACTGGAAGACAGTTCAAAGTACAGTTGGAAAGGGCAGGCACACAAACTGAAGTAAGCAAGAAGAGACCATATCATCAAGAATGTGATCTGGACATACAGGGTTAACCAGCAGCTTGTTTTAATTTAGAAACACACTGAGGGCAACTGTGAATGTGAAGAAACTGTAGAACACGTCATTCTTCATTGTCCTAAATATTATCAAGCCAGACGATTAATTTCACATCTTGAAAGAAATCGAATTAGACTGAAATTACATGACATGTGTCAAAAGTTTGGGTTTTTCTAAGATTTTCTAAGCTAAATAAGCTAGCCTAAGCTCTACATGAAACAATAGTATGGCATATTTCTACAGATGTTTAATGCACAGTATTTATTTGCTGAATGTAACATGTTGGAAGAACATAATATAAACATCTGCAGATCAGGACACCCTGCCAGTCAGTACTGGGTAACTTCTTGACACAAACCACAGGGAATCAATAGGTGCCCAAATCTTTGCGATTGCAGCATTTTGTGTTATTTTCTCCCCCGTATGTTACATTAAGCAAATCAGTGATGGTATTACATTAACATGTAGACGTGGTTCCATTTGAACTTAGAACGATCTTCCTAGTTGTCAGGCCTAGTGTGTGAACATGTGATCTGATGTCTGAAATAACTCTGCATTCAGTAGATATAATGGATTTGAGATAATGTATATTTCTGGAAGCTGTGCAGAGAACTGGCTGGCCATCATGGTATGGTCCTTCGTTTGAAATAATTCCCCAGTGTACTTTTAATATTATAAAACTGTCTTCCAGTCCGTGCCCATAGATTTGGCCATTTAACCTTCATTTCAGCTTTAATAATGTTTTTAGTATCTTCTACTGCATTTTATGTTAATCTCTATATTATTCCTTCCTGCCGACTTGCTATAGCGATCCAGTAATGATCTACCAAGCCTTGACCGCTGATGTATTTCCGGTTTTTATCTTAGAAAAGCACACAGAATTGAAACGTATTAAAGATGGTGATCTCACTCCATACTCGCGTGTTTGTTGGCACTTTCAATGTCCATAGAAGCTGCTGTTGTAACGTTGGGAAGATGATCCATTGCTGACCTTCCTTCCATCAGACATGGTCGGACAGGGAGAAGTCCCAGGCTTTCAGAGTTGATTTGTGTAGCCCTCTCTATCACAAAAAAATATTAGTCTCATTTTCTCTATCCAGTATTTCTCTTGTTACTATTTGGTAGCTTGTCCATTTTAATTTTGTAAATCAAGTGTTAACCTGAAGTTACTTCTAGTTAATTTGTTGTGGCCCCCATTTCCATATGATGTGCAGCGATATGAACATATTGATGATACAGTGATACAAAAGTGATGAACCTTTATTTGTGAAGCACCCATTTCAGAGGATATACTGCAGCGGTGTGAAATTGGGTAAGGATGATTAAATCCTTTTAGGCTTATGCTCTTATGGAAGAGAAACAATAGGGTTTTGTTACACAAAAGGAAGATCTCTTTTGACCACTTTCAACATGGCTGCTTAATGCATCAGGTATTAAACACAAAGCATCTCTTGTACGACAGCTGCTTCTTGAGATTTGTTTTCCAGTGTAGTGTTCGAGTGTCCTGTTTGGTTTTAGCTCACGACTGACACACATCATTTAACTATGGATTGAGTTTCTGTTTGTATATCAGGCTTTTTAACAAAGAAACCAGTATCCAAGTTTCACTTCATAACTGGACGGACACACACGAGCATACACCCTCTGCTGAACAAAAAAGAAGCCTGAAAATCAATGTCATAGCATTAGATTGGCTGTGTTCATACAGCTGTGTGGCATCTTGTAAAAATCTGGGCCATGAAAGTCGTCGTGTTTCCCCTCCAGTGGGAGAAGCAGCAAATGTCTGGGTAGGGGAAGTCACAATGATAAGCCATGAGTCAGTTTAAAGAGTGGTTTGTGTGCAAACAGCTCAGCCGAGAACTAGTTCTTACCGTCATTGTACACATGACATTAGCGCATGCTGTAAGATCTTTCACTTTAAACCCAGAGACAGGCTTTTGTAAGCCGCAGGAAGGTTGTGGGAAACGGAAAATGGGTGTGGTCGGACAATGAAACCCAACCTCTAATACATTTTGGGCAGGGGAGAGAATACAAAGAAAGGGGAAGGAGTAGACGGGACATTTCTAGAACATTTAGCATGGGACTATAACAAAAGTGGGACACGGTGCACATAGAACATAGAACAAATAGTCCTTAGTCGTTCCTCACTCTAATTCTGTCATTTCTCATCCGGTCGCTGTCATTCCTCTAACTTTGCTTACACCAGTTTTGTGGTGTTTAACCCTGTGTGCTCTGTCTGAATGACTTGCATTCCAGCATTGACAGTGTTTAGTCTCTCAGTCATGAAGCAGTAAACCACTGTACGAGTTTGGATCTGTACGAGGCCGATTGTCCGTACCACAGCGGGTGTTTTTACTCTCACCCATGACCCCATCTCCTGCTGATATTTAGTTCATTTACGTCCCTTCACAAATGGCTTTTCATTCGATTCAGATTCAAAGTAGCTTTATTGGCATGCCTGTAGTGACAACAGAAGTGCTAAACAATAATAATAATACAATAATAGGGATGCACCGATATTGAATGTCTTTGGCCGATCCGATAACCGATGTTTTGCACGCTATTGTGGCCGATGTTAAAAACTGATAATTTAACCTTTCTGCATTTACAAAAAGTTCACATTAATCCATATTTGAACTGTTGTTAAAAACTAGAGCAGTAATTCGTTTGAGCAATAAAGTAAAACTATAATAAGCAAATAAAACATAAACCAGACATGACTATTACTGTAAACGTAGGGTGCAGTTCACTCAAAGGAAAAGTGGCTTCATTCCGTTATTTTCTAACCTTCCTTTAAAAAGGTAAGAACCCTTTTTAGCCTTCAGTCGTTACAGGCAGCACCAAGAAACAATTCCGTGTGTGCGAAAGTTTAAGATTGAGTTTAAGCTCCAAGAAATAGAACTGCGTACAGAGCTGTACACTCAGTAACATCAGTTATTTTGCTTAATGAGTAACAGCCATAAGGGAAAAACAAAAATATTCATTTATAAATATATAATAAATATCAGTTCTAATATTTAAAACAAAATTTTTTTAGACAAAAATTCTAAAAAAAATAGAAAAAAATCCATATATCGGCCGCCGATATATCATGCATCACTATAAAATACAAATAATTCAGTCATTTCAATAAAAGCAAAAATAATTACAAAGTTTAGAATAAAGATTTAGTAAAGTTTATAATAGGATACATATGCCATACAGTGGGGCAAAAAAGTATTTGGTCAGCCACTGATTGTGCAAGTTCTCCGACTTAGAAAGATGAGAGAGGTCTGTCCGTTTTTTTATCATAGGTACCCTTCAACTATGAGAGACAAAATGAGAAAAAAAATCCAGGAAATCACATTGTAGGATTTTTAAAGAATTTAATTGTAAGTCATGATGGACAATAAGTATTTGGTCACCCACAAAAGTTCAACTCAATACTCTGTAACATAACCTTTGTTGGCAATGACAGAGGTCAAACCTTTCCTGTAAGTCCTCACCAGGTTGGCACACACTGTAGCTGGTATTTTGGCCCATTCCTCCATGAGCAGTGATGTTTTGGGGCTGTCGCTGGGCCACAGCCAGAAATGAGAGAGCCAGAAATCTTGCTTGTTTGTGGGTGACCAAATACTTATCTTCCACCATGATTTACAATTAAATTCTTTAAAAATCCTACAGTGTGATTTTTTTTTTTTCTTTCTTTCTCATAGTGTAGCTATGATGAAAATTACAGACCTCTCTCGTCTTTCCAAGTAGGAGAACTTGCACAATCAGTGGCTGACTAAATACTTTTTTGCCCCACTGTGTGTATCCACTGTCATTAGTTTTGTCACCCAGCTCTACGCAGACTTGTTTGCCAATTCACCACAGGTTTCAGCAATCTCAACAATGCAGACTGGCCTGCAGCACAGATTTTTGGATGACTCATTTGTAGCAGAGGACATTGTTGTTTTGTTTCTTAATTAATTAATTAATCTCATGCCAGTTGACAAATTCATACCCAGGGCTTCCTGTTGCACTGGTATATCTGGCACTGATTTGTATTTCCATGTGGGTGTGGGTGGTGGTGTCGATTAGAACTTGGTGGTTGATCGATTCGGCCATTACTAAACTTTTCTGGCTCACTGGCTAAGGGAGACATGTCTATTAAAGCACACCAGTCAGAGCAGAGGTGCCACACCTAAGGTATTAGACCATTGACCTGAAGGTCTAGGGTTGAAGTCCCTGCCCAAGCTGCTACTCTTGGGCCGTTGAGCAAGGCCCTCAATTGCTTTAATTGTACCTTGTAATGTTGTCAGCTTTAAGACGGAACACGTTGGCATCATCATGCCCTGGACAGGACAGGACACCAGTCCATAGGGCTGGCCAGTGGTTGCTGTTTTGGAGCCCAAACGCTGCCAATGTAAATATGGATTATGAACAAGCAGTGCCATTCCAAACGGCTACCACCTGTAACTTCACAGAAATAGCAAATTAAGTTACAAATTAATGTAGTTTAATTCGTACACCTGTAAGCAGGTAGTCATTTTTAGTTTTAGATGCGAATAGTTAGACTGTGGCACTCGATTTCGAATGGGTACATGCGCTTAATTGGCGCTGGTAGACCTCACCTGTGCAGCTGTGTTTAAGTGTGATTTAGTCACTTCAAAGTTCTTTTTATGTGGTGTTTCTGTTATTTTGTCCACTCTCTGTAGACGCCGAGGATTCCCATTATCAGATTACTTAAATGCATGTAACCTCGTTGCTTGGATTATTGCCAGAATCTTTTTTCTTTTGGCACCATTTTTATTATTCTGTGAATGTAAATATCCAGCCTGTATGTCTGACATGTCTGACTGTTGTGGTGCTTTGTGTTATGGCCCATGCTTGGAAGGAAATGGCTTCTCCTTGGTCTCTCCTTTGTCTTTCTCTGTCTGTGTTTCTGTCTCTTTCTCTCTCTTTGTACTTGTAGAACACTCCGACTCCATCGTATTACTGAGGCTTTAATTGACCATGGCTTTCCTTTTTAGTGTTTCCTTAAAAGGGTTCTAACCCGCATGTAGTTGACCCGCATGTACCGACTCATCCCGGACACGGATGCGCGCCCGTCGGCGGTGTCTAGACTTGCCTTCTGTACCGAGCAGGGTGAAAGGCTAAGCTTGAGGACTGAAGCTACACGGATATGTCATGGCTGGTGTCGGCTGCATCACTTTTGTGCCACTTTTCCCACAGCCATGTTTGATCCCTCTTTGTCTTGGCTAAGTAGTGACCCAGGAGGCTTTTTCCCCCACCCCCCAAAAGTTTTCATTCTTTCACAAAAAACACACTCTCCACCCCCATCCAGCCATCCGGGGCTATTTTCTCAGCTGTGTGATCACTGGTGATGAATGAGCTGGCCTGCTTAATGGGTGTGCTAGAGAAATGTCGCAGACGGATCGGACTACCATGTGCATTTTTGGATTCAGAGTTAGGTTTGGAAATTTAAGCTCGCCTTTCCATTCTGTGCGTACGACGATGTGAATCGAGTTTCTCGGAAGTCGCGTGAGAAGTGTTTCTGAAAAAGATGAGGGTTTTGCCTGCTCTGTTTAGTTTTCAGGGTAAGAAGACGTGCACAATCCTAGTTACACCAGGTTGCTCCGTGCACCTCGAGTGGAAACGTGTCTGGTTTAAATCTGAACGCTCAAACCACTTTAAAGGAAGGTAGAGATGCACGGATAAATTCATATGTCTTTCCAAGAATGGTACCACTGTCAAATTACCTACAAACTGCTTATGAAATCAAACCAGTAGCAGCGCTTGCTATGGGCGCGATCAGAGTTGTTACCATGTTATAATATTTGAAACTCTTGGTGGATGTTTGGATGATGGGCCATTTTCGGTGCTGTTAGGTATTCTGTGACTCTTAAGTATTCGTTGCTAGGCAAAGTACTTAAATACTTCAATAGACTTTAAAAGTTCTCAGCCTGTAAATGATTCTGATTCAGATTCCGATTTCTCCTTATTGATTCCATTTTTCGATTCCAAAAATGATGAAAAAATGTGCCAAATATGTAGGTATAAAGGCTGTATTTTTATTTCAACTTCAAAGTCATCACTTTAAGCTTTTTTTCTTCCCATTAAAACCGAAGAACACCAAACTGCTGACATTTACATTTACAGCATTTAGCAGACGCCCGTATCCAGAGCGACTTACAATTGATACAGTCTTACAATCCAAGCAGTTGTGGGTTAAGGGTCTTGCTCAAGGACCCAACAGTGGCAGCTTGGCAGAGGTGGGGTTTGAACCCTGGATCTTCTGGTCCAGAGTCCAGTACCTTAACCGCTAGGCCACCACAGTCCCACTGACGTGATGAACGTAAGTAAAATAGATTTAAATGGGAAGAAAAAAGCTTGACGTAACAATGGTTACGTTCCTTTTGGATCACACATTTCAGCACTGGAGATTACTTATCAATAAAAGTAAGCTTTGTGTTCTAGGTCAGTTGTTTGAGTACATGAAGCCTACTAACGCAGCACTCGTGCTAGGAGACCGCAGTCGGTCGAACACGGTACAATGCCGAAGCAGTTCCTGCTGGTGCTTCAGATGCTTTGCCATTTTAGAGGTGAAACGTCCTTTATAGCAGTTCAGCTTTCCACACGTATGGCGTGTAGCATTTTCGCGGAACGTGGAGCTAAATGTTTGCGCGCTCTTTAGCTCCGACCTAAACAAAACTACGTGGTGACGCATGTGATCATTTACATTTACAGCATTTAGCAGAGCAACTGATAGTCTTACAGTCCAAGCAATTGTGGGTTAAGGGTCTTGCTCAAGGAGCCAACAGTGGCAGCTTGGCAGAGGTGGGATTTGAACCCTGGACCTTTTGGTCCATAGTCCCTTAACCACTAAGCCACCACAGTCCACATGGCACTGGTTCTGGCAGAGAGATGCTTCCTTAATACGGATGCATTCTTGAACTGATGTTGTTGTGGACGTGTTTCTATATACGTTAGTAGGATTGATTAATGGAATTGAAATTCTATTTTGTTATCGGCTACCAGGTTTTTTTCTATTTTCGATTCCCAACCCTAGCGAGTGGTCACTGGTGTAGCACCTGTTGAACCTCGGTCCTCCCGCAGCCAATCTTGCCTGTGTGATACCCACTACGACACAACTAGTCCTTGGCTGACACAGTTGTTCCTTGATCAGCAGATGCAGTTAATTGACTTATTAAAGTTTAAAACTAGTGATAAGACACACAAGATTCTTGATCATCTGCCTTTCGTAGTCGATGAGATAAAATCATGTACCCATCCTCTTGAGCATGACTGTTTTGTAATCTGTGCTGTGACAGGAGACTAAACAGCGTACATGGTCTGCTTTTGTTAATGCTCTGTGTGGACTGGTGTGTTAAAGAATGCCCACATCCTGTTAAGTAGTGGTTCTGCTCTTGTGCTCGGAATACAAGTCGTTCTTAAAGGGAATGTAGGTTCCCAGGGCTCAGTAATGGTGTGGACTGGGTGTGGGTTTTGTTAGAATGTTATTGATATTTATACTTGGGCACAAGTGGTTGTTGTGGTCACCTCACAGATCCAGAGATCCCTGGGACCCTGAGTTTACCCTGAGTGTACTCTGGATTCCAAATACATTCCAAAGAACTTGCATGGGTTAACTGGCTGCTCTAAATTTGCGCAGTGCGAATGTGTCTGACTAGTACCGATGTACCCTTGCTCTTGTCCTAACTAGCTATTTATGCTGAGGTAACATTAAATAAACAAACTGCTCTCCATAAGACATGTGAAAAGAGATTGGAGTGTTTCAATGTTACTTCATTGCAGAAATAAGTCATATTGATGATATCTTTGAGTATATAAAGTGAGAGAACCATTGCACCAGATGTCTGGGGGGGGGGGTTGTAGTTAAGAACTACAGGCGAGTGTTAACTTGACTTGAAGTTGAGAAGGTTTTAGTGGAGTTTGGCAGGAGGCTGCACTGGGGACCTGGTGCATATGGTGTCAGATGTTGCGTTTAGCTGCATGTTCCTTACGTTTACTAAAGGGAACCCCGTGTACGTGCGAGTTTACTCCGGGTACTCCTGTTTCCTCCCACAGTCCAAAGACGCACTTTAGGTTAATTGGTTTCGCTGAATTTCCCTGACCTGAGTGTATATATACATGATATACTCTCATGAGACTATCTTCCTTATAACCTTGAATGTTGATGTAACCTTGCATCTGTCGTTGAGTGTAGAAAGTAAAGTGACCTAGGGCTGCAACAACGAATTGATAAAATCAATAATAATCGGTTAGCAAAAGTGTCGACAGCGAATTTCATTATCGATTCGTTGTCGCATGATTTGTGTTTCCCTCACCTTGTCATATCCGCTTACGTTACTTGCGGCACTGGAAAAACGCTGCAAAAAATACGAGCGAGCTGAATGGAGCGAGGCGGAGCCGGCGCAGACGCGGCATCTTCAAAATAAGTTGGAGTTAAGAATTAAATAAATTCTACAAATAATACATTACCGACACAGATAAGAAGGTTAGGGTTAAGCCCTCAAAAGTGTAGGAGCACTTTACGCTTCACACAACTAAGCAATGTGTAACATGCAAGGTTTGCAAAAGTGATCTGACCTGGTACGGGGGCACCCCGGTGCTGATACAGCCCTCGAAACGGAAACATGGAGACACCGATGAGGATGAAGGGTGCTCAACAACGGCGTAAGTCACCACAATATCCCGAGTTTGTTCCGTTGTGAAGTGAGGAAACGTAACGGTGCACTCACACTATGGGAACGGACACAGCACTGGTGATGCTGTTGTTGCATGTTAGCTGGATAATGACAGTGAGTTAGCAGAGAGGTATCCTATATTGGCCAGGCTAGCCAAGTCCTATTTATGCATTCCTGCTACTTCAACACTGTCTGAGCGTCTACTTTCTGCAGCAGGAAATATAGTCTCTAAAAAGAGAGCCAGCTTTAGCCAGGAGCATGCTGACATGCTGACATTTTTGGATTGCAATGCAAAGTTCCTAAAGAAAGAGCGTGAATGAGTTTGTATGTAGTGTTTGCATCAGAGATGCACTTATTTTTCTTTGTTTAATTTGTTATTTTAATTTATTAATACATTTACTATTATTCATTTATTGTAAGCACTTATTTGCTCTGTTATTTAATGTTATATTTCTGAATAAAGACATGGAAAGGTGTTTTTTTTTTTTAAATCCGATTCATTGATTAATAGAAAAAATAATCATTAGTTGCAGCCCTAAAGTGACCCCATACTGACCCTTTTAGCCATGGCTTGAGGGCACAATGAGGCTCAGCATTCAAAATAGTTAAGGTTAGAATTAGTCAGTCAGAGGCACGCACACTTTTTGACCACATGGAGCAGAGCACTCCTCCCGCTGATCCAGTCTAGCACCAGCCAGCTGAAAATGGCAGCTGTATTACAATGAATTCACTTCGCCTAAATACCGATAAGCAGAACTGTTTTTTATTTCATTTATTTGCTTATTTGTCAGGGAGAGTGTTCAGTAATCAACATGGTAAATTAAATTAGTCCATAGAGGCTAATTTTCATCTGTAGTCCCTGGCCAGCTCTTAAAATTTACTTTTACAGCATTTAGCAGACGCCCTTATCCAAAACGACAAATTGATACAGTCTTACAATCCAAGCAACTGTGGGTTAAGGGTCTTGCTCAAGGACCCAACAGTGGCAGCTTGGCAGAGGTGGGGTTTGAACCCTGGACCTTCTGGTCCATAGTCCAGTACCTTACCCGCTAGGCTACCATCCTTAAAATGGCAACCTGACATGATAAAACGGATAGCCAGCCCTAGATTTTGCACCTGCACACAGTTTTTGTTTGGAAATGACTAGACTAATTATTAAATTATGTCTTCTCTTCAGCTCATCCCGCAGGTTTTTAAGTACGGTTTAGGTCACGGATCTTTAGTGTCCATGTTTAAAGCTCAGTTTGTTTTTACTTAAGTAAATATTATTCCAACTGTGGATAATTTTCATACGTCTTGTTTTGCGGACATAGCCTGATGATGGAATGTCAACACTGCTGCATTCCATTTGTACATGCTTTAATTTTTGTCATGTGGTTGAAGGACTAAAGTAATTTGGCCTCTGTCATATTTAGATTCCAAAACACAAAGAAAAAAATTCTGTGGAAGCATGTTAGTTACCCTTTTGTAAATGTTTATCGGTGCCAGTCCTTGGTTTTGTTTAAGTGGTTATTACTCATGTCTTTTTCATTTTCCTGGAGTAAGTGTACTGTTCTCTCGGTACTTCAGCCGAGTTAGGCTTATTGGCTGCAGGCGATTTCTCGTAACCTTTTAACTGTGACTCTGGTAAGACTTGCTATTCATGCTACAGTTTTACATCACCTATTTTATTCAAATAAACCCAAATCCTTTTACATTTAGAAAACCTTGTAGGTCCCAGGAGGGTCCTGCATCAAGCTTGTCTGTACAGTAAGCAGATTAATAACAGATGCATGAGCAAGAGGATGCCTGTGTGATTGAGCTCTGGCAGAAGAAAGACAGAATGGTGTGGGAGCTACAGACCAGATCCACTGCACTGATGAATGATTATTACAACCGTATCGAGTCCATTTGAGAGAATGGTTCCGCTTTCTATGAGTTATGTAGTAAATGTGTGGTGGTTGTAGTCGTCACTCCCAGTTCTGTTTCAGGATATGGAGCTGCATATGTATATCCTATTTCAATTCTATATCGGTATCGGGTCCGATGTCGACGTCATTCACTCATCAGATATGGGACGGACAGGGCGATCCACTTACCGACCCATATTCCATTCCACGTCTTGAGTTTGCAACTGAACGAGCAAATAGTATTCGCTGTTGGTTTAACTAAAATGTCATTTGGATGGGTGTGTGTGTGTATGTGTGTGTATGTGTGTGTGTGTGTGTGTGTGTGTGTGTGTGTGTGTGTGTGTGTGTACACACACACACACACACACACACACACACACACACACACACACACACACACACACACACACACACACAGTGGGGCAAAAAAGTATTTAGTCAGCCACTGATTGTGCAAGTTCTCCTACTTAGAAAGATGAGAGAGGTCTGTCATTTTCATCATAGGCTACACTTCAACTATGAGAGACATAATGAGAAAAAAATCCAGAAAATCCATTGCAGGATTTTTTAAAGAAATGTTAATTGTAATTCATGGTGGAAAATAAGTATTGGTCACCCACAAACAGCAAGATTTCTGGCCTCTCAGATCTGTACACACTACTGTAAGAAGAGCCAACTTCTGTCCTCCACTCGTTACACTGTATTAATGGCTCCTGGTTGACCTCGTTCATCTGTATAAAAGACACCTGTCCCACAGCCTCAAACAGTCAGACTCCAAACTCAACCATGGCCAATGGTTGGGGAGAAATATCATTGGTCAGATGAAACCAAAATAGAGAACTTTCTGGTAAAAACTTCAACTGGAGGAAGAAGAATGCTTGAGTTTGCATCCCCAAGAGCACCATAACCTACTGTGAAGCATGGGGGTGGGTGGAAACATCAGCTTGGGGGGGGCTGTTTTTCTGCAGAGGGGGACAGGACGACTGATCCGTGGTAAGGGAAGAATGAATGAGGCCATGTATGGTGAGATTTTAAGCCAAAACCTCCTTCCAATCACTGAGAGAGCATTGAAGATGGAACGTGGCTGGGTCTTCCAAGCATGACAATGATCCCAACAACACCGCTCGGTCAACGAAGGAGTGGCTCCGTAAAAAAGCATTTCAAGGTCCTGCAGTGGCCTAGCCAGTCTCCAGCCTCAGCCCTATAGAAAATTTGTGGAGGGAGATGAAAAGTCCGTGTTTGCCCCAAAACATCCTGACCTCTAGGAGGAGATCTGCATGGGAGGAATGGCCAAAATACCAGCTACAGTGTGTGCCCAACTGGTGAAGACTTAACAGGAAACGTTTGACCTCTGTCATTGCCAGCAAAGGTTATGTTACAAAGTATTGAGTTGAACTTTTGTTATTGACCAAATACTTATTTTCCACCATGATTTACAATTAAACTCTTTAAAAATCCTACAATGTGATTTCCAGGATTTTTTTTCTCATTTTGTCTCTCATAGTTGAAGTGTAGTTATTGTTTTATGGCCCTAACTGAAGCATCCGACTTGATTACCAGTGAGCTGTGTGTACCTGCAAGATTTGTTTTTCCAATCCAAGTAAGGTCTTTCAGTACAGGACCCTGACCAAACATTACCAAAGTCACACAGTATTATTTGGCTACTGTAACATAAATGTAAAGGGTTTTTTCATGGCACGCAAACCTATGAACGCCATTTATAGCTTGTTGCAAATAGCGGACAGTCATACACGCAATCATGAATAACTTGCACAAAAGTCTCAACATCAGCCGGGTTAGAACAATCTGTAGTCCGAACGTCACGAGCAAGCAAGAACATGACCGGCAAGGTATTGAGCTTTCGGATGAATTACTGAGTTCTGCTCTCGTACTCCCACCTCTGCTTGTGGATCTGCAGTGTTAATTGGCTGTTTGGTGCTGTTGATGTGATCCAATATTGGTTGTCCTGCCAAGCCTCCACACAGAACGGCGATCTTTTGGACGAGAACCCGCTGCAGACTCAAACCTATAGTAATATTTACATTTAGCAGACGCCCTTATCCAGAGCGACTTGTAATTGATGCAATCCAAGCAATTGTGGGTTAAGGGCCTTCCTCAAGGACCCAACAGTGGCAGCTTGGCAGAGGTGGGATTTGAACCCTGGAGCTTCTGATTCATAGTCCAGTACCTTAACCGCTAGGCCACCACAGTCCGCAATAATATGTTTCAACAATGATATGCCCAGATTGGGTGTTTAACAGTTCGTAAATAAGCAATTACCATTGGAATCTGTTATAATTATTAAGGAAACTTTAATCAGAGTTCAGTTCAGTACTCTAAACTCTAACATGACACCCCCGGCAGCGCTGTAGTGTCTTTGCTGCTGTTCAACATCTAGGGGTAAAAGACAGATTTTTATATATGTTATAATTTAAGACCATGACCATTAAAGCGAACAGCCTTTGATCGGCTTAATGTTAAACGTTTTTTACATGTAATATAGACTAAGCAGTTACTAAAAGTCTTTATTTATATTTATTTCATTTGTAACCTGAATCATGAGCATCTTCATTACCATAGCATGAGCTCTGTTAAAGCGTAATTAGCCTATATGTCAAGTTTATCTTGTACCTTTTAAGTAACGTTCAGTGTCTTCCTTGTTTTTTTATGGGTCTTAAATGTTAACATGAGCAAATCGTCCTCTAATTGTCATTACATATACAAAAAAGGTGTGAGCCCCACCTGTTAGGGTTATTGGATCTTTTATAAAGTGGGTTGAGAAATGAGAATGAGAATGATTCACATATGGACCACGTGTTATACGTCAGAAGCACAGGCCTGACTTTTACACGTCCATATGAAAGATTGGTTATATGCAGAGAAAATTAGGAATGCAGAACACTAGTAAGGGATGTAATACCATTTACTTCTTCCATTTGGAGAAGTAATGGACATATTGATCATGTTCTGTAGATGAAAGCTTGTTTTCTGTTATGTGTTGTGTTACTTTTGGAATACCCTGCATGTTATATACACTCCCTGGCCATTTGGTAGGTTCACCTTGCGAGTGCCAGTTTGCGTACCATTTGAGTACGGTGGACTTGTGGTCAAGAAACTAGTTTGAGATTTGAGTTTTGTCACCTGGTGCGTCATCCTGCTGGACGTGGCCATCAGACGATGGAACACTACGGTCATAAAGGGATGCACATGGTATTAAGGGTCAAAAGTGTGCCAAGAAAATGTCCCCCACACCATTACGTCACCACCTGCCACCAGAACTGTTGATACGAGGCAGGATGGATCCATGCTTTCATGTTGTTTAAGCCAAATTCTGACCCGACAACCCAAATGTCACAGAAGAAATGGAGACTCGTCGGACCAGGCTACATTCTTCCAGTCTTCTGTAGTCCAAGTTGTCAGGTCTTAGTCCACTGCTGCTGTAGCCCATCTGCTTCACTGTCCGACGTGTTGTGCATCCAGAGACTGTGGTAGCCTAGCGGTTAAGGTACTGGACTATGGACCAAAAGGTCCACCTCTGCCAAGCTGCCACTGTTGGGTCCTTGAGCAAGACCCTTAACCCACAATTGCTTGGATTGTAAGATTGTACCAATTGTAAGTCGTTTTGGATAAGGGCGTCTGCTAAATGCTGTAAATGTAAATGCAGAGATGCTCTTTGGCATACCTCTGTTGTAACCAGTCTGCATTCTCCTCTGACCTCTGGCATCAACAAGGCATTATCCTGACTGGATGCGTTCTCTTTTCTGACCACTTTTTGGAAACCCTACAGATGACTGTGCAGTACGTTAGTAGCTTTGGAAATACTCCGCCCTCAACTACTCAACAACTTGGAGCTGATGCAGTTTTTCAGTTGACCATTAAAGGGCCTTGACCTTCTGATCCAGTACCACCAGTACCTTAACCACTGTACCACCACTTCCCTGTGCGGCTCAGTGGTGTGATATATAAGGTGCTGTCATGGGTAATGTCTCTTTAAATGGACGGGCTCTCACCAGCGTGTGCGTGTAAAAGGACGTGAACGATTCAGACCCCTTCCATTCCTGCTTTTTGTTGCTCGTTTGTATGAGCAAGTCCTTTTATAAACATTCGTTCACTAATGTTTATCAGGCCGGTTGTTGAATGTTCCAGTGACTTCCTAAGTTTCCACTTCTTCTGAACCATCAGAGCTTCCAAATTTCCATCCGTGTCCAGGTGATGAAGAAATTGGCTTAATCAACTCCATTTAGTAACCAGCAACTCGGCCCAGTGTTTTGTTTGCGTCTCAGTTGCTCGGCAACAGCCTTCTGGCCTAAATATACATTTTACACTGTGGACCCCGTGACGGCTTTATGCTAACCATTGAGCTGGCACATGTTTGCTAGTTTTCCCGTTTCTCCAGTGCTAAACGCTTTGGTGCCAGTGGGCCCCGTGTTTGGCCACAGTTCCACCACCTGCTCTGAAACTGACCTGTTCCTCTGTAGTCTCCAACCTCATGCATTCCCTCATGAGTGCTCGCCTCTTTAACCGCACGACCACTGCTGTGTCCATTGTGGCCCCTTGCATGGGTAAAGGTAAAAGGTCAGCACTCCCTGCGTGCCTGGTATTGATTTATGATTCGTGGCCTTTCCTCTGTCAGGGGCTCAACCTTTACCCTCCAGGTATACACAAAGCCGGATGTTTGTGTCTCTGTAGTGGCCCTGTGCTGAGGTATGGCCTGTGCACTGCAGTATGCTGGGATATGGGTTGGCTTTGGAACATTTTATAATAGGTCAGGGTATCAAAATCATGCTAGCTAATTGATTGGGTACAGATCGATTAGAAATGAATCCTGAGTGGTTGTGTTGGAAGCTGAGACCTGTTTGTAGTTATTTATATGTAATTGTATTAAGTTATTAAGATTTAATTAGGAATGCAGTGTATTGAGGGTTCTGAGAAAGTGGCGCATATGATGTTAAGTTGTCTTTGAATTGATTTTCAGGATCAGGTGAAATGTAAGAGTTGTTAGGGATGTCCCAGCTGCTAGGGATTATTTTCTTAATGTATGCATATTGAAGGGCCAGCACAGCATGGCTCAGTATGGAAAGACCTTCTATCAGCATGATTTATTCAGATAAATGGCAAAATAACACGGAATTGTGACTAATATTTGTTTGTTCTATCACAGAAGACATAAAAAACTTGCAACCACTTGATTTATGATGACAGGCTTCTTTTTGTGTTTTTAGAGGTTATGGCCTATGTCAAGACGAATGGTGATCAATACTAAAAAAGCTGTATAACTCTTGAATACTTTGTTGTATCTGTTCCAAATTTTGGATTTAGCTTTACAAGTTCCTGGTGAAACATAAAATGTACAGCATGGATCATTTTCCATCACCGGCATCCACACACACATTATACACCCAAAAAATACAATCCGTTTTTTGTTTTTGAGACTTTTTTTCTGTATTTAATCTTCCCAAATGGAACCTAAATGATGAAATTAGAAGCCTGGAGGTAATAAATATTTTGGCCCAAGTGTTTGGTTCAATTTAAGCCCTGAATGATCATTGTGCTACATGTAAAACCTATAATAACCAGTGTTTTAATCTAATAGTGCAAATCGCTTAAATTCGGATGTGAAGAAGAGGGTTAACAACAAACAGTGTAAAGGACAGATAGTAATAAATTGTATTGTTTCAGTATAGATAATAAGCCACTCCAAGTCTTTAAGGAGGAATCGGGAGCTCCTGATCTGATAGCTCGTCGTTTCATGAGATGGAAGTGACGCATTACCTCGTGTAGCCATGAATTGTGAGTAGGGGGGTGAGTTTGCGTCCACCTGAAAACTATAGCACGTCTTGCCTTTAACGTAGTGAGTGCTATTACGTGCCGATCCACAGGTGGAGTGTCAGAGGTTGGGGGAATGCCGAACATCGCTGTCAAAGGGCCCGGGGAAAGTGAAGACATGAGGTCGCGTCCTATTGTGTCAAATAGCTGGGTCCGGAAGGGTGTGAGTCTCGGGCAGAACCAAAACATGTGGGGATGGTCGGCTGGTGAGTGCTGACACCTCGGGCATGAGTCAGACGTGTTAGGAAATATCCCGGTCAGCTTCGCATTAGTAAAGTGTAGCTGGTGGGTTATCTTGAACTGCATGACTCTGTGTCTAGTACATATGGATGAGGTGTGTGCTAGTTTAAGGACCTGAGTCCACTGAGCATCTGAAATGGGGAAAGCCAAACCCTGTTCCCATATGCGTCGGCGAGGTTCAGCAGGATCTGTGGTTAATGGAGCCAATTGGCTGGAAATAGAGGAAATTAGCTTTCTGGCTGAGGGTTTTAGTGACAAAATGGGGTCATATTGTGTTTCTGGGGGTCGGTTGGGAAAGTGCGTGAAGGAGTGCGAGACAAAATGGCGGATCTGAAGGTAGTGGAAAAAGTGACCGTTAGGAAGGTTATATTCTTGAGCTAGAGTTGAGAAGGATGTGAAGATTCCTTCAGTATACAGATGTTCGATAGAGGTGATGCCCTTACTATGCCAGACTGCAAAAGAGCGGTCACTGTTGGGTCCTTGAGCAAGACCCTTAAACCACAATTGCTTGGATTGTAAGACTGTACCAACTGTAAGTCGCTCTGGATAAGGGCGTCTGCTAAATGCTGTAAATGTAAATGTCTGTCAGGGAGGAGAGGAACTGGAGATTGTGCTAAATGGGGGTCAGGATCAAGCTCCTGTGGTATCTGTAACCCTTCCTAAACTGGACCCAAATTTTAATGGAGTTTAGTACAGTTGGGTTTGTAGAGAGATGTCTATAATTAAGTGTGAGTTGTGAGCAAGGCGGAGAGAACAGGAAGAAATTGGCCGAGGCCAGTTCTAGCTGGACCCACGACCGGACCAGGAGAGAAGCTTCAGCAGGTTACCGGCCCAGTAATAGCGGCAGTAATCTGGTAGAGCCAGTCCACCAGAAGTAACGGGTAGTTGTAGGAAGGATCTTTTGAGGCGTGGGGGTTAAAGGTGATTTAAGTGACTCAAACTGCTGATCGTCTGGGGATTTTCACACACAGTCATCTCTATGGTTTACAGAGAATGGTCTGAAAAAGAGGGAATATGAAGAATTTGAAATTACATGAAAGCATGGCTCCATCCTGCCCTGTATCAACAGTTCAGGCTGCTGGTGGTGTAATGGTGTGGGGGATATGTGGTGGAACGGGAGATTCAGATCACCGATGTGTAGCCGACAGATCTACATGATGCTATCGTGTCAATATGGACCAAAATCTCTGAGGAATGTTTCCAGCACCTTGTGGAAGTATTAAGGGTGTTCCGAAGGCAAACGGGGGTCCAAGCCAGTACTATCAAGGTGTACCTAATAAAGTGGCCAGCGAGTGTATAAAAACACCTACATGATTGCAGGATTTGAAATGCTG
>JAJAGP010005013.1:0-39344 GCA_025084515.1 Ancistrus triradiatus | reverse complement strand
TACAGTGTGTGCAAACCTAGTGAAGACTTACAGGAAACGTTTGACCTCTGTCATTGCCAACAAGGGTTAGGTTACAAAGTACTGAGCTGAACTTTTGTTATTGACCAAATTCCACCATAATTTACAATTAAATTATTTAAAAATCCTACAATGTGATTTCTTGGATTTTTTTTCTCATTTTGTCTCTCATAGTTGAAGTGTACCTATGATGAAAATTACAGACCTCTCACATCTTGCTAAGTAGGAGAACCTGCACAATCAGTGGCTGACTAAATACTTTTTTGCCCCACTGTATGTATGCATCTCTTAGTCTAATCTCCACACATCACCCATCACAACATGTGTATAATGTGGAATAACATTACTCTCACTACCTACATCCATTATTGTGGAATATTGGATAATGTGCAATAACAACTGTATTATAACGGTTATCTATTTATTTATTACCTCATACTTATGCACCATTCTTTTGTGTTGTATCTTTGTATGTGTTGCACTGTGAAAGAAGTGGCTTTTAATATCATTGTACATACGTATAGTGACAATAAAGACATTCTATTCTATTCTAAGTGTGTACATAAGTCAGTGAGTTTATGCATGTTTACACCCTCTCATCTGAATGTCCCTCATTCGTGGAAATGGCTCAGATAACGAATATACAGATAACAGGAAGCCTATATGAATGTTTTTTAAAGGAAAAATCTCTAACTCGTTCTGCATCTTCATACTTTTAGTGACGTCAGGATATTACAGCGGCTCAGGAGACGCTCTTCTCACTCTCTCTGTCTGTCTCTCGCTCACCCTTGTGTGTCATGTACGTGTGTGTCACACCTACAGGAAGAAATATTCACAAGGAAGTAACCCAAACTGAGAACATGTGTACAGGTGTTTTCTGCTGTGTGCTTTCTTTGTGTGCGCGTGTGTGTGTGTGTGTGTGTGTGTGTGTGTGTTACTTCACATCCTCCCCTCAGGTTGCTGCCTAGTAAACGTTTGCTGCTGTTAAGTGCATGAGTGTTAATAAAATATCCTTTGCTGTCTTAGTGAGATTCTTCACTAATTGACCTTGTATATAATAACTGTATAAACACAGAGTCTATTGTCTCACTTATAGGAGGTAACGGAAGGTGCAGGTAGAGGCAAAATGCCTTTGGGACACACCATCTATATCAGTTAGGTTACACTGATACACACTCATTTCGTGCAGAATTTCATTTCTCAGGTTTCATTTTCGGCTTGTTATACCGAGTTATTGGTTTTCAGAGCTGGGAGAGGGATTACAGTTCCTCATACAGCACTGTGCAAAAGTCTTAAGCCAGCTATTGGATATGTATTTATCTGTCTCTATTAGAATACAACCAGAAAATACAGGAAATGTGTATCTAATATTAAAAACTGACACACAAGTGTGTGACGGATTCAGTTTTTCAAACCCTACTGTACACAGCTTTTAGTTAATTTGCCCTGCCACCGCTGGCTACATTTCACCCTCCTCCACGGCTAACCTGCCCTCCGTGAGCCAGTTCTAAACACACACATTCCTGTCAATCCTGAACACATAAAAACAGGTGCATTATCTGTTACCACCGCACACGTGTGCATCCATTTAGAATAGATTTCCATTCTCATCCATCAAATTGCTTGGTCAGTGGTGCAATAGTCGTCGCCAGTCCGCAGTGCAGGTCAATGGAGAGTGCACTTAGTCTGTGTGGTCTAGCCAGAGAGGCTCCTGCCAAAGCTGTGCTGGTTCACTGCCAGCCTGAAGGGAGTTAAAGCAACCTAAAGAGGCAGGATGATCTACATTTCCTGCTCGCTTTGTTATCCGCACTTCAAAAGGCCCTGGCCCCCTTTTGGCTCTCGTGCTGCTCTCTGGCGAGGCGAAGGCTTACAGGGAGACAAGAAAAAGGGCCAGCTCAAGCAATCGAGCGCAAACACAGCCAGCCATTTCCCACAAACCTCTGGTGAGTTCATTAGAGATGTTTAATTAACTCGTCTCGCTACAACAAAGTGCCCTGGATTCATTCAACAGAGGAAAACGAACGCACAACCCAAGCCGTCTTTTGCTCCTCTTTTCCACTTCGTGTTGTTTGCATTTTGGTGAGACAGCCAGCGTTTACAATGCAATTACACAACGCAAACGCAAACAAACCCCACGAACGGAACGGATAGCATTCCGTTCGGACGAGATGCAATCGATACACAATAATCACTGTCAGTCATTTTAGGCAAGCTAATGGAGCAGATATCATTTAGAATTTGGTTCATTATGTCCAGAAAACGCTTCGACGGCTTCATCAGGGAACGCAATCAATGATTCCCTAATACACTCTCACAGCCTGAGTCTCGGAATCACATGGGAAAGGTCACCATGTCATTCAAAACACAGAGACGCAGAGAGGAAGAGGAGAAAGGGTTTAGTATTCAGAGCCGATTCTTACCACAGCAGCAAAGTAAATGGCCATGAGCGGGTGAGAGGCCAGGAAGAAATCATAGAGCCGCAGAACGTGCCGGAAGTCTGACAGGACATGGCCATACCAGGTGATCAGCCAACTCAGCGCGAAGATGGTGCCAACCTCAGCCCTGTAGCACATAACAGGAAGAAAAGAAGAAATCCATAAACACAGATTCATGTTATTTTTTACTTTCATGTTCTAGCCACATTTTTTCCTTATTAGGGTTACCGAAGGTTCAGACACTATGCCATAGAACACGCATCAGGCATGGTCATTTGTGCATGTATGATGCCCAACCCAAACACCTGGCACTGATTCACAATATATCATTTAACAATACCTAAACATGCAGTACTGTGCAAAAGTATTCAGCCACCATGCCAGCAGTAGATTTGTTGTTTTAGCAATGGTATAGCATATATCATATACAGTGGTACCTCGATTCTCGACACTCTAGAAACTCATCAAATTTGGTTCTTGACGCATTTTGACTAGAATAATGCGTCTCGGCTCGGTACTCTGAGCGCTTGCTTAAACTTGTATGAGTCGTACGACTCGTTTCACCCGAAACTTGATTCACAATTCATGATTCACTATTCACTACACAGTGATTCAGATTCACAATAGCCCTTTCTCAGTCAAGATCTCCACTGTGTTTATCTTTATTTTTACATCTACTTTACTGAATTCTTAGTGGAAATAAGTCTCCATGGGTGCTAAAAAGATTAGTTATAAGAACCAACCAAAACCCTGCAGTTAGCTTGGCAGCCATGCTAGTGCCCGGAGTTCATGAAGAGAGTAAGTGTTTTGCTTTCACTTCTTAGTTTCCATCCATTACTCACTAAATTACTTGAGATTTATCAACACTTTATTATAAAATAAGCTTTGTGTTAATGATTTTACCCAACTGTAGGTTAAAGTCAGTGTAACATTAACTTACTTATCAATATTTATCATAGGCTCCGCTATAAATCAGGAACACCTGTACAATACAACTCCATTAATGTATATAATGCCTTATACAGTGTGGATTTTTGGGGGGTCTGGAACGGATTCATTCAATTTACATTATTCCTTGTGGGAAAAAATTAGCTCGGTACTCGTCATTTTAGGTTCTCGACAAGCCTTCTGGAATGAATTAACAACAAGAACTGAGAACCTGTATAATCATTTCTCAGTCTATTCATTAGAATACAACCAGAAAATACAGAAAATGTGCATGCAGTATAAAAAAAAAAGAAAAAATTCTGAAAACAACTACTATACACTACAGTGGCAAGTATTTAGTGTGACCTCCCCTCACACCTGAACAACTGGCAGCTTCATCGGGACGTTAACCTGACCTTTCTACAGTCTGAAGAAACTGGAAAGCTTGAATGGTCTTTTTGGAAAAGTAGCAAGGGTAGCGTTTTTGAGAAGGTTCTAAAAACTGTGGGGTTTTTTATTGTGCGTACATATTTTCAATAATTTTTTATTTTAAAAAAGAACTGAAAAATTATTATATATGGTCATTGCATTGCTAAAACAACAAATCTACTGGTGGCCTAAGACTTCTGCACAGCATTGTATTTGTACTGAAGCACCTACGCATGATGCGTGACCTCAAAAGCCAAGGCTAGCACTCCTTGTTTTTTCTTAGAAGTATAACTGGTCAATACAGGCGCCAGTCCCTCCACATAATCAGTATAAGCAATAATCAGAGCTATAAATAAACTCTTACTAGTCTCAACGAAAGCATGTTGGCAGGCTGCCCAAGCTGCTTTTACTGGCACAAGCATCATAAACCAGCCAGCAATGGTTGCATGACGTACTAATTTTAGCGCATCTTTTACAGTTAGCACCTCAAACATTTGTGGAAATAAAACTAATACACTAAAACCCAAGTAACAGTTATTACGAAAACAGATCGTTTCTAGTTGTTTTTAGTCTTGCCTGGTCAAAATGGAATAACTTAAGCTCTAGTTTAGGATGGAAAATGCCAGCTTGCAGAACGAGTGTGTGTCTGTTCCGCAAGTGCGCTGTGTATACATGAATCCCTTTAGTAAGAATAGGTACGATAGCTCAGCTCTGCCACTCTCGATTTGTAACCAGAAATAACATGAGTACAAAATCCAAATAAAAGGCACTACGGTGTTTCAGTCCAACAAATTCCTTCTGTACACAAGTTTCCCAACCCAAGCTGAGACTAGCTTCATGCAACCTAAGCAGTATGTTTAGCCCCACTGCTGGCAGTTTTTCACTTTATGACAGCTTATTTTCTGCTGTAGTTTTATTCACGCGGTCATATCACGATGGCGGCTATAAATACCCCTATCACTGATGTGATGCACGGGGGGTCCGAACGCACCTACAGTCCTGGAAGCTTGCAGCAAAACTGGGTATCCCTGGCCTAGGAAATGTAGTGAGGAAAAGCTGTGTTTGCTCAATAATTGTTTTTTGTTCTTCACTTTCAATACATTATTCAACAAATTACATGAGATATTCAATACTTTATTCTAAAATAAGCTTTACGTTAATTACCAACTGTAGTCTAGTATAAGGATTTAAGCATTTTTAAGGTACACTAAGCACTATACTCTACAGCAGTGGTTCCCAACCTTCCTTGGAGCCCCCCATGACTATCTAAGAATCTCTTTGCCCCCCCACACAGACCAAAAATGTAAGTAATTCTTTGAAAATATTTAAAAATGAACATAAATTATAGCTGTTCTCCTTTTCACTTGGGCTCCTTTTTCTTTGGGTTTTTCTCCCCATTTTTTTTTCTTGCTACTTCTTGAGTGGAAATTATATATACAGTGGGGCAAAAGTATTTAGTCAGCCAATGATTGTGCAGGTTCTCCTACTTAGAAAGATGAGAGGGGTCTGTAATTTTCATCATAACTACACTTCAACTATGAGAGACAAAATGTGAAAAAAAATCCAGGAAATCACATTGTAGGATTTTTAAAGAATTTAATTGTAAATTATGGTGGAAAATAAGTATTTGGTCAGTAACAAACTGTCAATGACATAACCTTTGTTGGCAATGACAGAGGTCAAACATTTCCTGTAAGTCTTCACCAGGTTGGCACACACTGTAGCTGGTATTTTGGCCCATTCCTCCATGCAGGTCTCCTCTAGAGCAGTGATGTTTTGGGGCAACACAGACTTTCAACTCCCTTCACAAATTTTCTATGGGGTTGAGGTCTGGAGACTGGCTAGGACACTCCAGGACCTTGAAATGCTTTTTACGGAGCCACTCCTTCGTTGCCTGAGCGGTGTGTCTGGGATCATTGTCATGCTGGAAGACCCAGCCACGTTCCATCTTCAATGCTCTCACTGATTGCTTTTGGCTTAAAATCTCACGATACATGGCCCCGTTCATTCTTCCCTTAACACGGATTCAGTCCGTCCGGTCCCCTCTGCAGAAAAACAGCCCCCAAAGCATGATGTTTTCCACCATGATGTTTCCACCCCCCATGCTTCACAGTCAGGTTATGGTTGTTCTTTGGGATGCCAACTCAAGCATTCTTCTTCTTCCAACACGAAGCAAGTTGAAGTTGAGTTTTTAACAAAAAGTTTCTATTTTGGTTTCAAATCTGACCACATGATATTCTCCCCATCCTCTTCTGGATCATCCATATGCTCTCTGGCAAACTTCAGACAGGCCTGGACATCACCTGGCTGGACATGTACTGGCTTAAGCGCGGGGGACACGCCTGCACTGCAGGATCCGAGTCCCTCTCGTAGTTTATAGTGTGTTATGGATGGTAGCATTTGTTACTTTGGTCCCCCAGCTCTCTGGCAGGTCATTCATCAGTACCTCTGTTTAGTTCTGGGATTTTTTGCTTCACCGTTCTCAGGATCATTTTGACCACCCACGGGATAGATCTCTGCGGTTTGAGCCCCAGATCGAGGGAGATTATCAATGGTCTTGTATCGTGTATGTCTTCCATTTTCTTACAATTGCTCCACAGTTGATTTATTCACATCAACATGCTTGCCCTATTGTAGATTCACTCTTCCCAGCCTGGTGCAGGTCTATACAATTTTCTTCCTGGTGTCCTTCGACAGCTCTTTGGTCTTGGCCATGGTTGAGTTTGGAGTCTGACTGTTTTGAGGCTGTGGACAGGTGTCTTTTATACAGATAACTAGGTCAAACAGGTGCCATTAATACAGCTAATGAGTGGAGGACAGAGGAGCTTCTTAAAGAAGTTGTTACAGGTCTGTGAAAGCCAGAAATCTTGCTTGTTTGTGGGTGACCAAATACTTATTTTCTACCATGATTTACAATTAAATTCTTTAAAAATCCTACAATGTGATTTTCTGGATTTTGTCTCTCATAGTTGAAGTGTACCTATGATGAAAATTACAGACCTCTCTCATCTTTCTAAGTAGGAGAACTTGCACAATCAGTGGCTGACTAAATACTGTTTTTGCCCCACTGTATATATGTTAATGTAATTTAACATGTGCAAATTAGTATTTTGACAAATGCACATCACATCACAGTCTCACACACCCACTGAGGGGGCACAGGTCCAGGTTGGGAGCTGTGGCTCTATAGCACTCACTACAATGCATGATGTAGGGAGTCACATGGCAGGAGTGTGATGAGCACTGGGAAGTGTAGTAAGGAAAAGCTGTGGTCGTGGTTGAAATGTGTTTAATATAGTCTGTGCTATTAGATATACAGTATATATTAATCTCCTTGATTTACAATTAAATTGCTGCATTTATCAAATTTAGCAGATGCCCTTATCCAGAGCAACTTACAACTGATACAATCATACAAGGTCTCACAGTCTCCACAAAAAGGCCATTTCTCAAGGGCCCAACTGTGGCATCTTGGCAGTGCTGGGACTTGAACATGCAACCTTCTGGTCAATAATCCCCCATCTTCACCACGTTACCACTACAGTCCCAATCAATTTTGCAATCAATAACAAAAGGAAGAAACTGTTGATACTACATGACAGAGTCCGCATGCTCTTGTCTGTGTCATCGTTACATAATGTATGAAGCTGCTATACGTGGAAGTCCTTTTCTCGTTTTATAAATGCAAGAAAGCAGTGCCGTCTGTGACTTAGCAGGCATGTGAACACGGCCAATGTGTAAGAAAACCTTTCTGCTCATTGCCCTCAATGTGGATGACAACACAGATGATGTAACTCCAGTATCTCCGTGCATGTGCTGTCCTCCTTAATCACGGTCCAGCTCACTGGACTGCGGCTATCCTAAACCCACTTCATCTGTGCGGTTAGCAAGCGTGACCTTTCAGAGAGACAATATTTACTAACGTAGCAGTAACAGTCTTTTCAAATTAAATGAGAAGCATGTGAGCATGCGAGTCAGAAAAGGGCTTGAATCAGATTCTAGGTACATGGTTAGGTGGAAATATGAGGTGTTTTTACCCAATAAAGCAAACCTACACGAGAAAGGCTTTCAACTGAACATCCACTGACAGCATTGTTTGGAGATGAGCTTTCTTTCTGCCCAGCCTGAGCATATCATAAACTGTATCAGTGAAAACCAGCCTGACTGATCACTGCGGGTGTACTGATGAATCACAGCATTTATATTATTTGACAAATGGGAATCGGATTACAGCACGGCTTTGGATATTCTCAATTTATGTACACTATTATTCACATCTGCATCTCCAAATGTAATTTAAATTCAATCCAGCAATATTGAACCCATATATACTAAATAGACACTTCACATAAAGACATATATTCTACAGAAGAGCTTGGTGGTATGATGGTAAATACCAAGTGACAATAGAGAAACGTCTACCACTAGAGGCTTGGGTATACCATTTACATTTACAGCATTTAGCAGATGCCCTTATCCAGAGCGACTTACAATTGGTACAGTCCAAGCAATTGTGGGATAAGGGTCTTGCTCAAGGACCCAACAGTGGCAGCATGGCAGAGGTGGGATTTGAACCCTGGACCTACTGGTCCAGAGTCCAGTACCTTATCCGCTAGGCTACCACAGTCACATACCATTCACCACAGAACTTCTACAACCACAAAGTCTGTCTTACATTTCCTTTGACTTTTATTTCATTGCAGACAGTATGACCCTGAGATATTTCATTCCATTCCTCCATTTGAGGCCTAAAACACATTCCAAAAAGAAGTTGGGAAGGAGCAAGTTAGAAGAAAAAAACTAAATAATGATGTGACTTCAAACAGGTCATGTCAACAGGTGATTATAATCATGATTTGGTAAAAAAGCAGAATCCACCAAATGTTGAGTTTTGAGGAGCAAAGATGGGCAGAGAATCTCCAGGTTATCAACAAATGTGTGAGAAAATTTATGAAATCGTTAAAAACAATGTTCCTCAAAGCACGATTGGGATGGATTTACATATTTCTCCCTCTACAGTGCATAATATCATTAAACAATTCAAGGGATCTGGAGGAATTTCAGGGCTTAAAGGGCAAAGGTGCAAGCCTAAAGTGAACACCTGTGACATCTGATCCCTCAGACGGCACTGCATCAAGAACCATCATTCATCAATAGCTAATAGATCCACATGGGCAAGGGATTACTTTATCAAACCTTTATCAAGCAATACAATACAAAGTTACATTCACAAATGCCACTTAAAACTTTACTATACAAAAAACAAGCCTTAATGTCCTGAAATGGCATCGAGTTCTCTGGTCTTGGAGGCATCTAGGATGGACCATCACACAGTGGAAATGTGTATAGTTGTCAGATGAATCAGAATTCCAGATCTTTTTTTGGACAAAATGGACGGTTTGCGCTGTGGACCAAAGAAAAGGACCATAAAGACTGTTATCAGGAACAAAAGCAAGGCTCTGTCATGGTATGGGGTTGTGTCAGTGCCCACGGCAAAGGCCATTTACACTTGATGACAGTATTAATACAGAAAAGTACACCGAGATCTTAGAGCAACATATGCTGCCTTCAAGACGACATCTTTCAGAGGGCCATTTTTCAACAAGGCAATGCAAAACAAGGGAAATCAGAAAAAGGTTAGAACTGAAATATGCAAATCCCTTCCAGTCTTTCTTTGAGGTACATTGTTTTAAATCATTCCAATAATTTTCTTACACATTTGTTGACTAACTGGAGATCCCATGCCTATCTTTGTTCCTCAAAAACAGCTTTTGGATGCTGCTTTTGGACCAAATCATGATTATCATCACCTGTTGACATGATCTGTTGGAAATCACATCATTATTTAGTTTTTTTACCTCATTACTAGACCTAAATTGCTCCTGTCCCAACTTTTTTGGAATGTGTTGAGAGCTTGAAATGAATGGATGTTTATTAACAAATTAAGTTGACCAGACAAAACCTGAAATATCTTGGGTTCACACTATCTGCATTGACAGAAGTCAAAATAAATGTCATTTCAATTTGCATTTTCCATACTGTCCCAACTTTTTCTGATTTGGGGTTGTAGATTTTTTGCCATTTGCTGTAAAAGGTCATTGTAGGGCTGTGCAATATTCATATTCTACAATAAAATCTTAATTGTTGCTTTAATGAAGTGTGAGCTGACATTAACGACTATGTCACTCACTTTGCAAGCACCAGTCAAAAACCTGCCCTACGAGTTCATGTATTCACTGAGACATTTAGCCAGGTAGGACAGACTGCTGCGCATGCGCACGCAGTGCATGCAGTGTGCTAGTACCACAAATCAAGCTTGCGTTCTACCCAAAAACACATGACTGAAGAAACAAAGGGGTGTGCCAGGAGACAAAATACAGACAGCACCAGCCTCACAGTCTACATGGTCAGATTTAATTGCTAGACATGGATCTCAAGAAGGTGGTTTGGCTTTGAAAAGACGGATATTGTTCAAAAGGCAGTGATCTGTAAACTATCAGTTAAAGACAGCTTAACAACTGACTTAATTCACTATCTGCGATTTCATCACCATGCAGAATACGAAAATTATGACAAACTTCAGGACTCAGCTGTCCACGACAGGCTTAAACCAGCTAAGTCACCAGCACAAAAACACACTCAGCAAGCCTTAGGGAAATCATTTTGCAAAAAAATGTCTTACGATAAGAAAAGCAACAGATGGCATAACAAATACCGACACCAATTACATTGCAAAAAACACGGTACCAATTCAGGGGATTGAGAGAGATCGGTTCAAACAACTTTTGAACACTTTGAATAATTATTGTTATCAATAAAATCCCAGAAAACATTGAGATACATTTTTTGTCAGTATCACACACCCCTATTTCACAGTGCAACAGGTAAAGTAGGTGGGGCTTTTACTCTTTCTTATATGTAAGGAAGGAGGGTGGAGGACTGTGGTGGCCTAGTGAGTAAGATACTGGACTATGGACCAGAAGGTCCAGGGTTCAAATCCCACCTCTGCCAAAGCTGCCACTGTTGGGTCCTTGAGCAAGACCCTTATCCCACAATTGCTTGGATTGTAAGACTGTATCAATTGTAAGTCGCTCTGGGTAAGTGCTCTGCTAAATGCTGTAAATGTAAAAAGGAAAGGGACATTTCAGGGGTAAAGGATTCCCCAAAAACAACTGAAGACAAGAAACAACATTTACATTTACAGCATTTAGCAGACGCCCTTATCCAGAGCGACTTACAATTGATACAGTCTTACAATCCAAGCCATTGTGGGTTAAGGGCCTTGCTCAAGAACCCAACAGTGGCAGCTTGGCAGAGGTGGGATTTGAACCCTGGACCTTCTGGTCCATAGTCCAGTATCTTACCCAGGTAGCAGGACATGTTCACAATTTTACGCATTACTAATGCTAATAATTTCTTTATTTGCTATTTGTATGTTTTGCATTTTGGCCATACCAGCCACCTCTAATCTCCAGTAAGAACAAGAGAAATCTTCAGCATCTTCAAGAGCCCTAAAGTGTTTAGAAAAGAAGCTTCAGTGGTGAACTTAGGACAGAGGTGGCCCCTCAGAGTGTTGCAGTTTTACCCCAGTCAATTTACGTTTGCTGATTTTCTAAATGAAAAAGAAGTTAACACAATCTCCGCAGGGAACGAACGTAAATGAAAGTTCTGCAGTTTTAAGTGAACCATTAACCATTTAATTAAGTTTTGAGATTCTGATCCTGAGCTTCAGAACAAAAAAAAAGTGGATCATCTAGAAGTGTGTCCAAAGTTTTGCACACGTCAACATTGATATGTCTTAAAATGTACGCAGTCGTACTAACATCCCTGCACAGGGTTGTGTTAAGCTGGTCAGGGGTAAAACATTTGCATATGAAATATTCTCCACATCAACATGTGTTGGAGTATGGTAGCTTACCAGATAGTACTTAATGTTTAACATGTTAATGTTCTGAGTATGAGTGAAAATCTGCTATGGACAGTTGCCCTGAACTATTCACACCAGCACAGCACACACTAACACACCACCACCATATCAGTGTCAGTGCAATGCGAAGTAGTACCTGATCCGTGGGGGTTAGAGGACAGAGTAAAAGGGACTAAAAGTATGTAGAGGCTTCTATAGGGTAAGTCTAACTGAAAAAATGGACAATGAGTGTAGAAACAAGGACATGTACCTAATAAAGTGACCGGTGAGTGTGCAGCACTGTGAAAATGTCTTAGGCCACCATTAGAATAGATATACCATTGTTTTAGCAATGGTATAGTGACCATATATAATTATTTCTCAGTTTCTTTGCTAGAATACAACCAGAAAATATAGGAAAGTTGTATGCAATATTAAAAAACTAAAAAAAAAAAACACAGAAAAAACAGCCTCTATAGACTTCAGTAGTGTGTACAGTAGACTACATTTAGTGTGACCTTCCTTACACTTGAGCAGTAGCATCATCTGGCAGCTTCATCAGGATGCCAAGGTGACCCTTCTACAGTCTGAAGAAGCTTGACCAGGAATGGTCTTTTTGGAAGGGTAGCAGCCAAGAAATCTCTTTTCTTGGGGGGAGGGGGAACAGGGCAAAAAGGCTAAGATATGATAAAGTTCACAAAGATTGGAATGAAGATCAGTGGAAAAGAGTGTTATGGAGTCAATAATCCAAGTTTGAAATATGGGTCCAATGTGCTATCATTATACCACTACTAAAACAATAAATCAAATGCTGGCCTTTAATGCTGGGAAGTACATGGATTAGCTTTTTATGGTTTTATTTACTTTGTATTATGCTTTGTTTATGTCTCTTTTGGTGCCGCACATTGCAGGCACATCTGTTGATGAACTGGAGATCCTCTGGCCAGCTTTACTCCTCAAAGACTCAGTGATTATAATCACCTGTTGACATGAAATCACATCATTATTGAGTTTTTTACCTCATTACTAGCCCTAACTTTTTATGTGTTTCAGGTGTGAAATGCAGGAATGGGTTTTTATTAACAAATGAAATGAAGTTGACCAGAAAAAACCTGAAATATCTCAGGTCCTCATTGTCTGCAATGAAATAAAAGTCAAAGTAAATGTAAGGAAAACTGCATAGATTTTTTATTTGCATTTTCCATACCGTCTAAACTTTTTCTGACTTGGGGTTGTACTAATTTGGAGAAATGGGTCATAGAATCAACAAAAATAAACATTTACATTTACAGCATTTAGCAGACGCCCTTATCCAGAGCGACTTACAATTGATACAGTCTTACAATCCAAGCAATTGTGGGTTAATGGCCTTACTCAAGGACCCAACAGTGGCAGCTTGGCAGAGGTGGTATTTGAACCCTGGACCTTCTGGTCCAAAGTCCAGTACCTTAACCACTAGGCTACCACAGTCCCAGCAAATCCGACTAGTGGTGGTCAAACTTTTTCATTAGCAAACAAGCCAGAGTTTTACAACTATTAGTTTGGCTACTCAGAGTCTAAGCTTGTTAGTTTGGAAAATGCCCTCAGCAACAGCACATGAACGAGCCCCACCATTAAACTTGTGGAGCAGCGGTGCACTGGTCCGAGCTCTTAGGGCATACATGCAATATTTATCATGAGCCTCTTATTTGCTTCATTTTAAATGACAAGCCATTAAAACAACTTTCTTTGGAAAACAGGGCTAAAAAACAAGTGTAAGTCCAGTTTCACTGCCTCACTCTGACCTCAGGATTGTGCTCAGGAACAGGCACCGCACAAACACGCCAGGGCCTCACAGCGCACACTGCATTATGCATGGGAAATCAGCTGGTAAGAGAGTGCATCACACACAGCACAGCGCTTTAAAAGCACAGGTCCCTCACACTAAGCGGGCAAAGTACTGCAGATAAAACACTTTCTGGAAGCCTGAACACAAATGAGAATTCAATTCAGTGGGCTGTGATGTTACAGGTGAAAATTAAGACTGCGGGCTCTGACTCTGAGCCTCAGAAATATTTCGGTTCTCATCCATCTGAATTATTTCTGACAACTCAGAAGTTTATTAACCGCCAGGTACTAATGAGGCGCCGATCAATCGGCTGGTGACCAGAATCGGCCGGTTTTCAATGTGATCAGCCGCAACTGCTGATTGGCCCATCAGTCTCACATAACTGATTCTGTGCCGGCCACACTTGCAGCCACACACGAAAAACCCAATGCTTTAATTCAAATTATGATTCTGCTTTAAACACAAACTGTTTGGTTTTTTATGTGACAGATCGGTGCTGACATGCTGATGACGAGGAAGTGTTAGATTACAGTTGTGCTCCAAAGCTACTAATTAGTGCACTAAATAGTGTCTTCCCATATAGCGCAGAATTAGTGAGGGAGCAGTGATGCAGTGTTATTTAGGTTACAGCCATGTCTTCAGCGTCCTAGTTCTTTACAGTGAGTGAGTGCTGTTTGCAGTATGCATGACAAAAGTAAGAAGCGGTAGAAGAACTCAGAGGACTCTCAGAACAATAATGAGACATTTAAAACAGCATCACCTCGCTGAATATGTGGAATTTGATAAAGCCAGCTCTGCTGAGAGTGCAGAGCCAGACACAAGCAAGCAGCTGCTGCTGTCTTTCTTTTTAATGGAAGAAGTTACAATTCCAGGACAGAAAAAATATATATAAAAATCGGAATCGGTCACTCGTATGTTTAAAAAAAATCTGAAATCGGAATCGGCCAAGAAAACTGCAATTGGTGCATCTCCACTAGGCACTAAAAAGAACTGGCTTCCACCTATTGAGTTTCTACTGGATGAGCTGGGGGCCTAGTGAAAAGAGCACAGAACCTATGAAAACTGTGGGAGCCTAGTGGTTAAGGTACTGGACTATGGACCAGAAGGTCCAGGGTTCAAATCCCACCTCTGCCAAGCTGCCACTGTTGGGTCCTTGAGCAAGGCCCTTAACCCACAACTGCTTGGATTGAAAGACTGTATCCATTGTAAGTCGCTCTGGATAAGGGCGTCTGCTAAATGCTGAAAATGTAAGTGTAAAAACAAAGACTCCCCACAAACACACAGTACCAGTCATAAGTTTGGACATCTGCTTTCCATGCATTTTTGTTAACTTCAGCTCTTCTATTCACCTCACAGTTGTGAAAAGTCCTTGAAGAAAGTGTTCAACTTCTCAAAATGATCCTAAATCTTAATATTCAAAATAGCCCCCTTTTGCTTTAATGACAGCACTGCAGACACTTGGTGTCTTGAGGGAGCCAACAGTGCTGAAGGAGTTCCCAAGTTCTGGGCACAAATTGGTTGCCTTGCCCTTAATTTTCAGTTCAACTCATCCCAAACCGGTGCTATAGGGCTCAGATCAGGTGATTGTGGGGGCCAAGTTTATTTGTTTATTTAACCAGCATCGATAGCTATTTTACGACAGACACAAGATTACAACTTTATACAAGGTACAATACATGCTCAGATCAGGCCAGTTTAATGTAATCAATTAACCTAAATTGATTAGACCAGCCGGAGTAAACCCAAGCTGACACGGGGAGGACATGCAAACTCCACACAGCTGTGCACCACCATGCTGCCCCATGGAGGCCGGGTTATCTGTCACAGCACTCCCTCCATTTCCTTGTTTGCAAGATCATTTTAAACAACCTTGAGGAGTTATCTAGTTGAAATACTGTCCAAAACGCTAGTCCAACATAGGGCATGGCAGGGGTTGCTGTTAAAGTGCCCTAGCTTCTCAGATACAGAAAATCGTGGCCGGAAGGCACCACGGGGACTTGAACCTGGGTGATTGGGTGAAAATCTGACACTTTAAAAATAACTGTAATGAGTCTGAGCAGCAACAGATCAACAAGCGAAAATGTCAGCTGTGTGGATTCATTTCACAATTTCAAAACACATTAGGCAAGAGATTTGTAATCACTGTTCATGGGAGGTCAATATATATCCCTTTATTAAGTGTCAGTCAAAAAACAAACTAATTAAACAAATTTAACAAATAGAAACCTTTCAGCTTGTTAAAAAAAGGCCAAGACATTTCATTGCGCATTGCTACTCATACTGCCCAACTTGCATGGTCCACTCTAAAACAAAACCACTGCACCAGAAAGCTATCAAGGATAACAGATTGGGACAGGTTGAATTGAATTATAAAACAAATCAAGTTACAACATTGCTGCAGATATTTCAGCAAATCCTGTTACTCTGTCAAAGGTCTCTCGACTAACTTATTCACAAAGAATGTTTATATACATTATTCCTAACCCTTACATTGCAAACTAGGACATTTCTGCTGATTAGACCATTAACCACTAAGCAACCTAATCTCATTTAGTTCCTACTTTATTATTTTTTTTTTTTTTTTATTAAAAACAGGCAAGGCTGATATGAATAGTATTGTCCACTACAACTTTGTCCTGTAGGGCAAGACAATAAATGTAGGTAGAAATAGACAATAACATTCATTAGCAAAAAACCACTATAATACAGAGCAGAATGTGAACTACAGCAGTGTGCAAAAGTCTTAGTCCTGCATTAAATAAGATACACCATTGTTTAAGCAATGGTCATATGGTCATATACAGTAATGGCCATGTATAATTATTTCTCATTATGTCTCTATTAGAATACAACCACAAAACGCAGGAGGTTTGCATGCAGTATTAAAAACACAGCTTCTACAGGCTACAGTGGCAAGTATTCAGTGTGGCCTTCCCTCACCCCTGAGCACTAGCAGCATCTGGCAACTTCATCGGGATGCCAAGTTGACACGTCTATGTCTGAAGACACTTGATCAGGAATGGTCTTTTTTTAAAGGGTAGCAGCCAAGAAATCCCCTTTTCAGAAGGGGAACAGGGTGAAAAGACTAAAAGAGTATTATGAAGTGTCTAATCCAAGCTTTACATTTTTGGGTCCAATCATCGACAACTTGTTACATCATTGCTAAAACAACAAATCTAATGGTGGCCTAAGACTTTTGCACAGTACTGTAGATTGACAGAAGATTTCAAATAACCCTGCTCTTCTCCCCGGAGCATGTGTCCTATGTTCTGCGGTCTTGCATCAAATCAGTTTTGTACAAGATGACACTGCAAATCTATTGCACATTTGACCACTTCCAGCTCTCTGATTATAACCTGATCAATAATGTGGGTTGAGACGGTGCCTACAAAGCACTGGAAGAAACAGAAATGGCTCAAGTTACACTTTGCTGCCACTAAGAGGCGAGAGAACTTACTACACTGAGGCATGGATTAAGGACTGCTCAAAATCTGGAATTGACCTGTCAGAGATCCAAACCAAACATTGACAATATTCATCATTTGCACAAATCAGCCTGGACATTAAAACCCCTGATCAGTGATATGTATAACATTGACAGTGCTGTGCTCTGGGCAAGGTTCTGCTGGGACCCTTGACATTCCCTAATGGTAGGAAGTAGTTCCAGAACCGAAGAAGAGTCACGTAAAAGCATGTCATAGCTGGGACTCACAAGCTTCTGAGTATTAGTCCAAAGCCTTAACCACTGAGCCTGGATGTCCATCTCATTATTTTATTTCCATTCAGTGGGATAACAAGACTTACGGTACACCAAATACTAAAACACAATACCAATACCAGTAGCAATTTTACTTGGAGAAGCTGTTTAGGAATTTTTGTCCATAAAATTGCAAGGGAACCACAAAATGAGCTTATGAAAGAAGCACCAATAGATTAGGTAGGTATACCATTGTTTTAGCAATGGTATAATGACCATATATAACTATTTCTCAGTCTCTTTATTAGAACACAACCAGAAAATACAGGAAATTTGTATACAGTATAAAAAACTAGAAAATGGTAGCAGCCAAGAAACAACTTTTCTGGAAGGGAACGGTGAAAAGGCTAAGATATGCTAAAGGTCACAAAGCCTGGAGTGAAGAGGAACATAATATTATGGAGTGAAGAATGCAAGATTCAAATTTTGGGGTCTAATCGTCAACAATATCTTACGTATGGTCAGTATACCATTGCTAAAACAACAGATCTAATGGTGGCCTAAGGTGTTTGCACAGTACTGTTTATCACTAGTTACTCATTTGATCTCCAGCTTATTTGTTGCCGGTTCCCACTTCGACTTCCCACAATCGACTGGGTGAGTTGGGGCTAAGCCAGGGTCATGTGAATCCAGCCTGCTCGGAGCAAAGTGCCTCATTCTGTATACGTGAGCTCAGAGATGCCTGTGAAGGGTCATTCTCATTCAATTCAATTCAGTTCAGTTTCGTTTATACGGAACATTTTACAAAAGACCTGGTCGCAAAGCAGCTAGACCCAAAATGAGCAACCAGAGGGGACAGTGGCAGGAAAAATCTCCCAAGGATAAAACCTTCAGAGAAACCAGGCTTCAATAGGGAAGCCACCCTCCTACAGGTGAGACCAGACAGCAGGACTAAGTTCTCCCTGGTTATCGTTGGAGACATAAATGCCAGTTCTTTCCTCTCAACTATGGAGCAGAGCCAAAAATACTTGGCTTGGCTATGGGATTGTTGAAATTTGAACTTGTAATCCAGTTTTTTTATTTATTTTTTAACCAAAAAGATTCTACACTAGTCTCTCCTTTACTACGGTCAACTCCTAAACATAGGATGCTTAAACAGATTAGAATGTTGTCTGTGTCATCATTTGGCTAATCGTGCCTGTGTGACGCTCAATCCAGTCAGGTACCACTGCGATCCTGAGCCTGGTCCACTGGAGTAGTGGCTAGAGTGATACATAGAGCGAGTATTTTCCATGTAATCATGTTTCTAGCAATAAAACAAAAAGCAGAGCATCCCATTTCATCCCAACTTATCCTGGTAAGGGTCACTGGGGAGGGACAACTTCACAGAGCACAGGTAGAGGTACAGCCCGGCGAGGGCACCAATCCATTGCAGGGTTAAATAAATGTACCACCTGACCTTGTTGCTGAAAGAACCACACGGGATTTGAACCCAGACCTTCAGGAACATCTGTTTATATTTGGTACTGAATTCAAAATTGTTGCAAGAGTACTGAAAGTTTAACGGATGAACAAAGGATGCATCGCGATGCAAATATGTCACAATGTGCATGATGATGTCATATGCATTCTTTACATAGCGCAATCTAATGCAATTGCATTTTTGAACACCAGAGGGAGCAATCATATGTCATGCTGCTATACGCATTTCAAACTCTTTATAATTTCTTTTAATCGCAGTATACTAAAGGTTCTTCTTGTTTTAATTTGTATGTAAAAATACACATTAGTTTGAATTATTATTCTTCAGAAATAAAAAAATAATAATGTTTTAATATTTAATATTAATATATGGTGAAGCTACAATAGGGCATTTTATTTACAATTTATATTATAATTTTAAACGTCTGTTTAATTTATTTTAAATGCAGGGGACTAAAACTTTGTTGTTTAAAAACTTCATGTGAATCGTTTTGCATTGTTGACACTTCAGAAAATCATTTTCATAAGGAAATAACAGTATTGTGAATCGTATCATGAACAGTGTCTCTGAAGGTCCTCTTCATATTTTTCTCTCTGACTGTCAAAATGACTGACAAGGTGGTCATGGTTGTGATGTGGGGAGCAAACAAGCAAAACAAGACCTTCACTACACAATTCCCTTGTTGAAACCAAGTGATGGACTGAAAAGAATGTGTTTACATTGCAGTGAAGAGCAAAGATTTCCTGTCAGGAAGAGATATTTAAATGCGATAAAGACCAGTTGTGTATTTCAGACACCATTACTCTCACACAGATAAGCTGCAGTCTTACTAAATCACTTTGCCTTCTGCTTACTTTGTGCTTATGCACTTCAATGTTCATTTGGTTTTACAGTTATCATGGTCAGTTAAACATTCACACCAATCAGCCATAACATTAAAACCACTGATGGGTGAAGTGAATAACACTGACAGTGTGAAGCTCTGGGCAATGTTCTGCTGGGAAACCTTGGGTCCTGGCATTCATCTGGATGTTCCTTTAACGCATACCTAAACATTGTTGCAGACCAAGTACATAGCAACAGTATTCCATAATGGCAGCGGCCTCTTTCAGGATAATGAACCCTGATACACTGCAAAAATTGTTCAGGAATGGTCTGAGGATGTAAAAAAAAAAAGTTAAGTGTGGCCTTGGCCTCCAAATTCCCCAGATCTCAACATGATCAAGCGTTTGTGGGATGTGTGGTAAATAATACAATCTATGGAGACCCCATATTTAAACTTAAAGGACTTGAAGACCTAACGTCTGCTAAAGTCTTGGTGCCAGATACCAAAAGGACACCTTCAGAGGCCTTGTGGAGTCCATGGGTCAGAGACTTAGCAGCATGAGGAGGACTTAAATAATATTATGTAGGTGGTGTTAGTGTTATGGCTGATTGGTGTAGATGGCAAATAATTAGATCCTTATCTTTTTTAGCCTGATTCACACAGTAATGGGCTATTAATGGGCTTTAAAGATTAGTTTCTGGAGGCTTCAGCATAAAAGCCTTCAGGCTGAAGAAGCCGAAGTATACTTAACATAAACCCAAGTTATCTTATCTAAAGATAAATAAATAACGTATATTTACAGTGTTGCTTGAAAGTTTGTGAACCCTTTAGAATTTTCTATATTTCCGCATATATATGACCTAAAACATCATCAGATTTTCACACAAGTCCTAAAAGAGAACCCAGTTAAACAAATGAGACAAAAATATTATCCTTGGTCATTTATTTATTGAGGGAAATGATCCAATATTACATATTAGTGAGTGGCAAAAGTATGTGAACCTTTGCTTTCAGTATCTGGTGTGACCCCCCTGTGCAGCAATAACTGCAAGTAAACGTTTCCTGTAACTGTTGATCAGTCCTGCACACCGGCTTGGAGGCATTTTAGCCCATTCCTCCGTACAGAACAGCTTCAGCTCTGGGATGTTGGTGGGTTTCCTCATAATAACTGCTCACTTCAGGACCTTCCACAACATTTCAATTGGATTAAGGTCAGGACTTTGACTTGGCCATTCCAAAGCATGAACTTTATTCTTCCTTAACCATTCTTTGGTAGAACGACTTGTGTGCTTAGTCGTTGTCTTGCTGCATGACCCACCTTCTCTTGAGATTCAGTTCATGGACAGATGTCCTGATATTTTTCCTTTAGAATTCTCTGATATATTTCAGAATTCATTGTTCCATCAATGATGGAAAGCCGTCCTGGCCCAGATGCAGCAAAGCAGGCCCAAAACCATGATACTACCACCACCATGTTTCACAGATGGGATAAGTTTCCTATAATGGAATACAGTGTTTTCCTTTCTCCAAACATAACGCTTTCCTTTAAACCCAAAAAGTTCTATTTTGGTCTCATCCGTCCACAAAACATTCTTCCAATATCCTTCTGGCTTGTCCACGTGATCTTTCGCAAACTGCAGATGAGCAGCAATGTTCTTTTTGGAGAGCAGTGGCTTTCTCGTTGCAACCCTGCCATGCACACCATTGTTGTTCAGTGTTCTTCTGATGGTGGACTCATGAACATTAACATTAGCCAATGTGAGAGAGGCCTTCAGTTGCTTAGAAGTTACCCTGGGGTCCTTTGTGACCTCGCCAACTATTACACGCCTTGCTCTTGGAGTGATCTTTGTTGGTCGACCACTCCTGGGGAGGGTAACAGTGGTCTCGAATTTCCTCCATTTGTACACAATCTGTCTGACTGTGGATTGGTGGAGTCCAAACTCTTTAGAGATGGTTTAGTAACTTTTTCCAGCCTGATGAGCATCAACAACTCTTTCTCTGAGCTCCTCAGAAATCTCCTTTGGTCGTGCCATGATACACTTCCACAAACATGTGTTGTGAAGAGCAGACTGATTGTCATCCCATTGATTGAAAACATCTGACAATAATTTCAACTTCAAATTAACTGCTAATCCTAGAGGTTCACATACTTCTGCCACTCACTAATATTGGATCATTTTCCAATATTAAAATAAATGACCAAGGGAATGACCAATAATATTTTGTCTCATTTGTTTAACTGGGTTCTCTTTATTTAATTTTAAGACCTGTGTGAAAATCTGATGATGTTTTAGGTCACCTTTATGAAGAAATATAGAAAATTCGAAAGGGTTCACAAACTTTCAAGCACTACTGTAAATTTAAATCCAGTACTTGTATGCAGCGGTTATGGTATGGTATCCATACGATCAACATACGTTCGCTTTAACGGCCAAGGTCTTAAGAATCATAAAAGGCAATAAAAATCTGTCATATACACATCTTATTAACATCACACTGACAGCAGCCTAGTAGAAGTAAAGTCTTGCGACGCCTGCTGACAAAAAAGAAAATTGCAAATGGAAAACATGGCAACTTTCCACTCGCTTTCGTTTTCGGTTAGTGTTCCAAGTTTAAAAAGGATGAGATAAGAATTACTGTATTCTACAGTACAGTATTGTACTACATGTTTTCATATTGTGTTGTAATTACTATTATTGTAAGTACAGCACTATCTGCAAAGTATCTAAAGTACTATATGCCACTATGGTAATATCCAGTCAACGTCCATTTCGGTCAACGTTCTATGTAATGTTGAGGTTAAATGCTGCATACCTCTAAAAATAATAGTATTACAGTGATAATACTCGGTTTTCTTCATTAATTCGTTCCAGAAGTACCGAAAACGCCACGTTTTTTCCCATAAGGAGTAACGTTAATTGAATTAGTTCCCCAGAAAATCCTCACTGTATAAGGCATTATAGGAGTTGTATTGTATTGTCCCTGATTTACAATGGGGATATGTTCAGACAAATCCAAGATAAGTTAATGTATCATGAACCGAGGTGTTTAATATGGTCTAAATTGCATCATAGTGGAGCATTATTAAACACTCATTAACACAAAGCTTATTATACGTTGTTATGTTAAGTGTTGGAAAATCTCATGTAATTTAGTGAGTAATGGATTGACAGTGAAAAATGAAACACTTAGTCAGGGTGCTAGCTGCTAATGCTTACTGCCCAGCCTGAAAGCAAGTTTTCCTTTTGGTTGGCTGTCATTACTAACCATTTTAGGACCCATGGGGACTTATTTGCACTAAGAATATAGAACTGTAGATGTAAAAATACAGACAAACACGATAAAAATGGCGGAGATCGTCACTGCTGTGAATCTGAATCACTGTGTACTGAATCATGAATCGTGAATCAATAACAATCAAAAACTCAGACAAGTTTAAGCAAGTGCACCAAGTATCGAGCAAATGATGAGAACTGAAACAAATTTTTCTCGTCAAAATGCTTCGAGAACTGATTTCGGTAAGGTTCCGAGGTACCGCTGTATTTCACAGTACAGGTGTGCTTCACTTAATGTCCATGCTATATACGTACTGGACCATGGACACATGTCATTGGACGCTGCTTCTTTGGTGCTTACCTGTCTCTCAAAACTAACCAGAAATTAAGTATTAACATTAATACTACTACTCCTACTACTAAAAATAACAATAATATACTATTATTATATATTATAATATATTAGATTGCTGAGCTTACTACACGATCCACAAAATTAAATCCATCATATCATTCTCCTATTCACTGTAATTAGCTCTATGGGCATTATTTCTTACAGAAAAATCCCTACCTCATTCTTCCATCTTCAAAAGCCTTCATACTTTCAGTGATATCAGCATAATATAGTGGCACAGAAGACTTTCTAGCTCTCTCTCTCTCTCTCACTCACTGTTATGTGGGTCATGACTGTGTGTGTGCAGAGCATACAGAAAGAAACAGCAACAAGGATGTAATCTAAATGAAGAATATGCATGTGCGTGTATGTGTTCTGCTCTCAGGTCTGTTACTGCAAGTGCATTAGTGTGAATAAAAACAGGAAAACATCCTCTGAATGAGATCCTTCACTAATTGATCTTAATGAATCACTGTATAAACCCAGTGTATAGCTTCATACTGACATGTGGAAAATGCAGGTAGAGGCAAAATGCCATTCAGAGAGATCCATATCAGATTTGTTACACTGATGCACACTGTGTACACAATTCATGTCTCAGGGTTCATTCCCACCTTGTCATTCTTTATAGCAGGTTAGAGAGTTGGATAGCCGGGGCAGAGATTAAAATGCCAGGGTTTGACTGTACTTCCTACACCTACCTCAGCATGAAGCTATGGAGCTCAGGGTCAACCTCCCCCAGGATGGGCATCAGGTAATTCAGGATGTGCTTTGTGCTGTCCATGGTGGGGTCCATAAAGTCCCTGCACAGACAGTCAGAGAAAATAGTTGGTAATACAAGTCTAACCAGAGTCGACATGTGGGACTGTGGTGGCCTAGTGGTTAATGTGCAGGACTATGAACCAGAAGGTCTAGGGTTCAAATCCCACCTCTGCCAAGCTGCCACTGTTGGGTCCTTGAGCAAGACCCTTAACCCACAATTGCTTGGATTGTAAGACTGTACCAATTGTAAGTCGCTCTGGATAAGGGCGTCTGCTACATGCTGCAAATGTACATCGATATTTTATCATTTATCTTTCATCCAGAGTGCCTTCAAACTGTTACAATCTTACAATACACAACTGTGGGTTTTAGGGTCTTGCGCAGTGGCCAACTGTGGCAGCTTGGCAGTGCTGGGGCTGGAACCCTGGACTTTCTGGTATATGGTCCAGTACTTTAACTGCTGTGCCACCACAGTTTAAATAATTATCTGTGCTGATTATGATGGGGAAAACAAAGGAATGTTTTGACTGATATGGAATATCTTGCTACGTAACAATTAAAGTACAGGCTTAATACACTGTATCTAGCAGATATAACCAGTGGCCTGCAAGACAAAACCATTTCCAACATATTTTAATAGCGATCATTAAGCTACCAGGTAAATAGTGATTGTATTTACAGCATTTAGCAGACGCCCTTATCCAGAGCGACTTACAATTGGTACAGTCTTACAATCCAAGCCATTGTGGGTTAAGGGTCTTGCTCAAGGACCCAACAGTGGCAGCTTGGCAGAGGTGGGATTTGAACCCTGGACCTTGGAGTCCAGTACCTTACCCACTAGGCTACCACAGTCCCACAGTATTATATCTAATAATACAGTATGTACACTCACTGACAAAAAAAAAAAAAAAAAAAACACACTCAGATACAAATGTCGGCATGCAGTTATGTCTCAGGCAGATATGTTAATGATTAGACCCATTCGATTAGTCCTGCCACAAAAGAGCTTAGAAGTGTCCCCCCTTGCCCTATCATAAGGCATTATTTTTTTAAGTATATGAGCAACCAGTAAACAAATTGTGTGTATGTCCTGGAATAGTTTTGTTTTTTAAAGAATAATAAATAATTTTTTTCAAGTTCCTCTCTCATCCCCATGCTCACATCCCTGTGCTTTACAGTCAGTGTGGGGTTTTTCACATTATCAGGTCATTGATTCAGCTCAGGTAAAAGTTCAATACACCTTGTTTTTCACTGTAGACAGAAAATCAGTAGCTAACACAGTCTACACAAGCTGGAGTGGACTGACAAATTCTTGATACGTTACCACAAAGAACGTGTGTATTATTTGTCTGAAAAGTTTCTGCTATAGAGCTGAATAGACAGCGGCTGTGGTTCAAGATTTTTAAATTCTAACATCTTTACTCCACTGACAACTTATAAAAATTGTCAGCAGAGTTAATACAAGAGTTTAATCCATTAAACCACAAAACAAAAACGTTTGGGTTCTTTCTTGCTCACTCGCGACTAAAACTGATTTTTAAGAATTGTATAACAATTCCCATTATTATATTATATTACTATTATATTACATATCATAGTAGTGTTCTAATATGCTGAGATATCTGAGCGAGGTGTTCTCCAGTATGTTCTCCCCATGTCTGCGTGGGTCTCTCTAGGTACTCTGATTTACTCCTACATCCCAAAAGTAGGTTTTAGGTCAACTGGCATCTCCAAAGGATCCCAATGTGAGCAAGTGTGCACGTATGTGCCCTGCAATGGACTGGTGCCCTGTCTAGAGTTGGTGCCTTGCTCCCTGTGCTACCGGTCTGGTGCTACTTCTCTCCCCATGAGCATGAATTGGATTAAGTTAGTATGAAAATGAATTAATGACAAAATAGACTAGGAAAGGACTACAACCCCCAAAATGCATTGCAATGATGCATTACTGAATCAGTTTCCCTCCAACACAGGCTTTTTTGATACATTTTAAAGTTTGATAATTGTTGCATAGTGCGTTTGTGTGTATATATCGGATTATATGGTATTGTGTAGAGTTTGGAATTGTGGGAAGTGCAGTACTTTCAAGCACTTTCAACAAAAGTCTGATTGACTTTTGGTTGTTAACATGCACCATCATTTTATCACCTGCAAAATGAGTCAGTGTTGTTGTGTTTAACCTATAGGGCTAATAATAATTTATAACTAATAATTATATCTAGGGTAAAGATGATCTATTTCCTCATGTTCAACTCTCTAATGTGGACTTCTTATTAATTAGAAAATCATCAGTGTTTCTTTAATAGCAGCTCTATGTGGCATGTACAATAATAGAACTTTATCTGTAGTAAAATCTGTAGTATTTGCATGCCAAGCTAGGCAGCAGCTGGAAAATATAATCAAGCCTGTCGACATGTTTCATAATCTGGCCTAGCCCAAATAATATTGCATGAGAATAGATTCCGCCTGGTAAGAAAATGCAGAAATAATAAACAACACAAAGTCTTCTGTTCTTAAACCTGAGGTGATGATTAGACAGCTTTTCAACCATTGCTATGGCCATGCGCTCCCCCACTACCAGCAGGAAAGTGACTGCTATATCATGGTAGCCCTGGTAGTAGTGCAGCTGAGGATTCCTCCTCAAGACGTCCAGAATGATGTCGATCAGCTGCTCCTGCAGGACTCCCCTCTCGTCAGGTCGCATTCCTGCCGAACAGAAACGGAGGGGAGCTAAATGAGGAGATCCTGGGTAAGAGTGACTGCAGTTTTAAGCAATACTGCAAAATATTGCAAAAGAAATGTGCGGCAATAATACTGCATTCACACAGGCAATGATACAATGTTACAAACTGATGTAATCAACAGTAAAACAGAGAAAAGAGACATTTCCAGAGACAGGTGGAGTTCATCCATTTATATAAATCCATAACACTTAAGACGATGGTATGATGGACCTGCCCCTTTATGTTTAACAGAAGCCAAAAATGCTTTCCTGCCGAGGACTCAACATCTTGAGTGACTCTGTATCAGACCACATCAATGCCGATATGCATATTTTTACGTTATTTTCTTTGAACTACTACTATAAGACTTATTTGATTAGATACATTAGCTTCATTCTTACATTTATCATTTACGCCACCCAAGGAGGTTGGGTCCCTTTTTGAGTCTTGGTCCTCCCAAGGATTCTTCCTCATAACACTTCCTCATTCCTTCCCACTGCAATTTGGGATTGGCCATAGATATTAGAAGATAATCTAAAATTGTAAACCTGCTTTAAGACAATGCTCCACTGCTATATAAAAAGCGCAATATAAATAAATTTGACTTGACTTGACAGACAGCATTACAAACAACACGGATGATGAGCAGGATGAAACAGAAACTCAACGAGTGAACGTGAACCAGTTTAGAAAGTTATAGGTTAATGGGACATAGGTTAAGTACTGATCACGTTCAGGCTAAGCAGGGACGAGGGAGACAGACACAAGTATGAGTGTGTGTACTATCACAGATAAACTGTGTTATGCACATACATACATATATATATAAACATAAATACATACACATTCGATACGATCTCTTAGCGGTCACTGTCATTCATTTGAAGTGTGTTATTCCAAAATGGGATAGCCATCAAAAAGACTTTCAGAACAGAGAGGTCATACATGTAATAATTCTATTACAGGCAAGCTTCCGTCTTTTATGGAAATTAGGTTACCACTGAACCTTTACTTGTAAAGGAACTAGGAAAACTTGCGCAATCAGTGGCTGACTAAATACTTTTTTGCCCCACTGTGCATGTGTTTGTGTATGTGTGTATATATATATATGTATACACACATACACACACACATACATACATACATACATTATATATATATATATGTATGTATGTATGTATGTGTGTGTATGTGTGTATACATATATACACATATATATATACATATATACACATATATACATATATACACATATATATATATATATATATATATATATATATATATATATACACACACACACACACACACACACACACACACACACACACACACACACACACACACATATATGTATATATACACACATATATGTGTATATACATATATATAGTAAGTGAAATGATGTCTATATTGCAGATTTGTGTCTTATTTCAAGCATGTGTGTCTTTGTTGGAACAAACTGACCTACTACTATAGAAACATGATTGGCTCAAAATTTGTCAAAATTCATATAAACTGCAAGGAGTGCTCGGTGGTGGGAAAGCATTTCATGCCAGTATTACACTAGGTCTCCAGCAGAGGGGGCAGGAGGCGTACTGATTCTTTTTTAAAGCCCTTAAAAAAACAGAAAAAGGTTTAATTTGTACAGATGCACAATTGCAGACTTCCCTGCAAAGATTGTGTTACCTTGTGTATTACCCACTTATATAGAAAATGAGTAACACCTTAATATGACCATAGGGGCCCAAACTATTTGTACAAGAGGCACAGGATTAGAATGGAATCGGTTTATTTGGTGATGGCTGCTAAATAAACCTGTCACACACAATTAGCCACAAAAAAACAAAGTCACAAGAGAGGAACAACTGAACAGAGAGCAATCTGGGTGATGTTAACCAAACTGGAGTGGACACAGTAGCACAGTTTATACTAGAGGCACTGTGGTGGTGCAGCGGCTAAAGACTATTGATCAAAAGGTCCAGAGTTTAGGTCCCAGCACTGCCAAGCTGTCACTGTTGAGCCCTTGAGCAGAGCCCTTAGCCCACAACTGGATAGTATTGGCATGGATTGTATGTTGTGGGACTGTATCAGTTGTACGTCTCTCTGGAGAAGTCGTGTCTACTAAATATAAAAGTCAGCAGACGTCTTTATCCAAGGCGACTTCCAATGATACAGTCTAAGCAGGTGAAGAGACGAGGTCTTGCTCAAGAGCACAACAATAGCACTGCCAGGACTTGAAACATCAACCTATTGAACAAAAGTCTAGAACTTTAACCTCTGAGGCTTCAGTGTTTTAATCTAATCAACAGAAGACAAAATACCTCTTGGGAAACGCCGCAAGGAACGCCGGACATCAAGAAGCACCTGGTTGTAGTCTTTGTGGTTCTCCCTGATATCTTTAGCTTAATAAAGGAGAGAGTAGGACAAGAAACAGATAAACAAATAAAACATAAAGCAAGTGAGGGCAGCACAATGTACAGAAAATTACTTCAAACCACTGAAACACTTACCAGGTTTGGCAGGCAGATGGAACACATTGATACTGAGAAGCTTGGGCCAGACTTTCCTCCGCACATCATCTGTCAGCAGGCCTCCCTCACTAATAGCTGCAGCACGCAGGGTCTCGATATCCACAGGATCACGGTTCAGGGCCTGGTGGATGTCCACAAGCTTCTGCTTCTTCCATGACACATGACCTGCCCAAACAGAAGCAAGATTATGGGTGAAAGTTCAAGTATTGTTGCTGAGGTACAAACGTTTGGTAACTATGGTTTGAAGAGGCAAGACATTTGTGGAAGGAAGAAAGACTGATCTGTGTCAAACTTTTCATACCCAAACCATGTCCATGCAACAGAAGTAGCTATTTTAGGTACAAGCTCCTCGTTTTGTGCTTGCTGGTATCTCCTGTTACAAATGACCTCATCCTGCGTTGCATTCACTCTCCTCCTTGTTTGTTTGTGTCATGTCACCCAGGTAACAAAAAGACTGCCGTACAGCGTGTATTTTGCGACACAACAAAGCACGATAGAGTGCAATATTAAACGACAGATGTTTTTCTATCTTCAGGCAGTATATATCGCACAGCCCTAGAGACATTATGCTGTTCAGACTGATGTGGGAAGATAACTCCACCAGAAACAGGACAATGAAACATCAAGATCTTGGCTTGTAAGCATGGTTAGATCTCAGAGAAAGATGTATCAAGCGCCCTAAAGCTGAAGACCTGAGGTGATGTGCAGGCATGTAGTTCTGAATTACCTTATTAAACCTTTTGAGGGCTCAACTCAAAAAAGACAAGAACTTTAAATCGGCCCTGCCTCAACGGGAATCCAGCAGAGTGATCATAGTAAAGGTGCTCAGGTTGTGAACCAGGTGAATGGCAGCATGCTGAATGTGCTGCAGTGGAGCAATGGAACATGAAGTCAGACCAGTAAGCAAAGCACAGCTGTAACCAAGTCTGGAAATGAGAACCTGTATGAGGATCTGAGTGGTTTCTGTTGTCAGAAAAGGACACATTCTTGGTCTAGGAATTAAGCCATTTATTAATCTCTGATTGAAAATTAGAGAAATCAGCCACCTTACAGCTGATATTCTTACAGTCCGAGCAATAGTGGGTTAAGGGCCTTGCTCAAGGATCCTACAGTGGCAACTTGGCAGAGGTTTCTTGGTCCATAGTACCTTAACCAGTAGGCTACCTTTTGCAGTTTTATAGTTCGGATCGCGATTCACACGTTAAACAGGGAGCGTGCATGGCTTTGTGCTCTCTTGCGAGCTGCGCATCCTGTCTGTGTGGCTCTGCACCGTGCATGCTGTCAGGATGTTGCCCCTCCACTTTTAACTCCACGATTACTCGCCTGGCTTTCTCTTTCTTTCTGTTACTTGGCACCCTGGTGTCCATCATCATGATCCTGCCCGGAATGGAGACTCAGCTGGAAAAGATACCTGGATTTTGCGAGAAGAGCTCAGTCATACCAGGATTCCACGGCAAAGTGAATTGTGAGGTCATTGTGGGCTACAAGTCTGTGTACCGGATGTGTTTTGCCTTGGCCTGCTTCTTCTTCCTCTTTTCCATGATCATGATCCGAGTGCGCAGCAGCAAGGACCCGAGAGCCCACATTCAGAACGGATTTTGGTTCTTTAAGTTCCTAATACTGGTTGGTATAACTGTGGGAGCCTTCTTCGTCCCGGATGGCACATTTAACACAGTGTGGTACTATTTCGGTGTGGTGGGATCCTTTGTCTTCATCCTGATGCAGCTCATTTTGCTGGTGGACTTTGCTCACACCTGGAACCAGGGTTGGGTGGAGAATGCTGAGAATGGCAACAGCAAATGTTGGTATGCAGCCTTGCTGTCGTTCACCTTCGCCTTTTATGCATTTGCCTTTGCGGCCATGGTGCTGATGTTTGTGTTCTACACCCAGCCTGACGACTGCACTGAACACAAAGTCTTCATCAGTCTGAACCTCATCTTCTGCGTGATAGTGTCTGTGGTCTCTATTCTCCCTAAAGTGCAGGATGCCCAGGCTAGCTCTGGTCTGTTGCAGTCGGCTCTGATCACACTGTACACCATGTACCTCACCTGGTCTGCCATGTCCAACAACCCCAATCGGAAGTGCAACCCCAGCCTTCTACAACTGGTCAATAATAACCTGAGCAGCAGTGCTGCACCAACGCCCACCATCGCCCCTGGACAGGTCCAGTGTTGGGATGTGCAGGGCATTGTCGGACTGATCATCTTCGTCTTTTGTACACTCTATGCCAGCATTCGCTCGTCCAATAACTCTCAGGTCAATAAGCTGATGCAGACCGAGGAGAGGCAGGAGCTGGCTTTGGACTCTGACGCAGGCACGGCAGAGGACGAAGTTAGACGTGCAGTAGATAATGAGGAGGATGGAGTGACCTACAGCTACTCTTTCTTCCATTTCTGCCTCATCCTGGCTTCTCTATACATCATGATGACCCTCACCAACTGGTATCACCCAGACACAGGTTACCAAGCCATGCAGAGCACCATGCCAGCAGTGTGGGTGAAGATCAGCTCTAGCTGGCTGGCCTTAGCATTGTACCTCTGGACCCTTGTGGCTCCTCTGGTCCTCACTGATCGAGACTTCAGCAAAATGCAAAACAAGCACTACAAATCAAGCGTATACTCTTAACAAACCACACCGCACTCTACAAGCATTCACCGGTAACGTGGCTTTTTAGAAATGATCTTTAGTGCCTCAGTGTTCTGCCAAATGAGCTTCTTCTCAGGAATGTATCAGTCTGTGGAGCGTTGAAAATGTTTATGTATCAGATAATCTGCAGTCCTCTAATCAAAGTGTTTTACATGTACGAAATAAAGTTTTTCTTTTTAACTCTTCTCGCTGTATACAGCTCCGGAATCCACTCCAAATTTTCTTTAATCAGCATGACTACATGTATGGCAGCAATTCCATTCCAGTATCTGATGAATTCCAACAAAGACACCCCTCATTCTATGAAATTCTATGAACCAAATCTTAGTTATTTATTATTATTTAGAAAAAGTACAAGTCACAAGAAAGCTGTGATTGAAATACTGATTTCTGAACTTTCCCAAAGTTAAAACATTAGGATTGTTTTGTAAAAAATGAATATAAACTTTTCTTTGTATTGTTAATCAAAGTCTGAAAACACTGCGTCTTCTGTCTTATTCTAAATGTTCTTGTCATTGCTGCAATTAAATATTTTATGTTGAATTTGTCACTAATGTATAGAAAATATAAATATAAAAATATTACAAAAAACAAATTTCATTACCTACAAACAGTAAAACCAGAGAAACTGATCATTTTGTTCTTATTTCTTTCCAGAGCTGTACATTAACAGACTATGAATATTGTCTTTATTTGCTGATTTTTATTTTGTTTGTTAAATGACTTTATAGTGCACTTGTATCAAAAAGGTAAGAAACATATTTGAAAAAATCTGAAAGAACAAAGTTGCAGATTATATACTTATTGTACTTTGCACATTCATTCTTCCAACATAATTAAAGCTTTTCTTTGTACATTTTTGTTGAGCTTCATGGTTTGCTGATATGCCGTTGGGTTTCCTATTTAAAATCCTGAGCAGTGTAATCTGTATAAAATACAGTTACAATAAGCTACATTATATTAGTAAAGATCAGTCAATCAGATCAATCAGATGTGGGCTGTGGTAGCCTAGCGGTTAAGTTACTGGACTATGGAAATCCCACCTCTGCCAAGCTACCACTGTTGGGTCCTTGAGCACGAAAAGAAAAAGACCCTTCTTAACCCACACATTGCCTTGGATTGTAAGACTGTACCAATTGTAAGTCGCTCTGGATAAGGGCGTCTGCTAAATGCTGTAACTGTAAATGCTACCACAGCCCGGTGGTTTTGACTTGTCTTATGAGGCTAATTACCAAACTGTGGCTATGTTGAAATCTGTTACATAGTGAAACTGACTAGACTGCTAGTTGTGGCAACACGTAACTATGACAAACATCAATAGGATTGAACAACTGCTTTTTTACATATATCAACAAGCTGATAACACTGACCTTTTATCAGTGTCCACATACCACATACAGATTACCACAGACACGTGTAAATATAACACATTGTCAATGACTGGACCCAAAAATGTCATATTTCAAAAAGGTATTATGAATTCGTCACTCCATAATACTCTATTCCACTGATCTCATTCCAACCTATTGAGAGGCTTTAGCATAAATTAGCTTTTTCATCCTGTTCCCCTTCCGAAAAAAAAAAGTGGTTTCTTGCCTGCTTACCCTTCCAAAAAGACCCATCCTGATCAAGCTTCTTCAGATTACAGAAGGGTCAACTTGGCATGCCGATGAAGCTGCCAGATGCTGGGGGGGAGAGGGAAAATGAGCGGAGGAAGACTGGATAGAGGGAAAAAGGGGGAAGAGGTGAGTAAAGACAGAGTGGAAAGGAGCAAGGAAGGAAAAACTAGAACAGGAGCAAAAATGATAGATGAGGAGAACGGAAAATTAAGAAAGAAGAGAAGGTAGGAGGGGAAGGGGAGAGCACGAGGAGGAGAGCACGATAGATGCTGCTACTGCTCAAGTGTAATGTGAGGTCATGTTCACACTGAATACTGTCCACTGTAGCCTCAGTGGTACATTTCTGTATTAGAATACAGCCTATGTGACTGAGAACTAATTACATATTACTAATCATGGTCAAATTACTGGTTACATAATAATGGTCACTATACCACTGCTAAAACAATGGTATGTCAAATCTAATCATGACCTAAGACTTTTGCACAGTAAGTTAATGTTTCACACAACAGCTTATGTAGGTGACGGTACCAATAATACTAAGCCTACAAAACATTTCAAAGCCAAATTAGGAAGTGAAAATGAAGCGTATCATGACGTTTGCTTGTAATGGTGACAACTCTCAGATAACCTAACTGATAACTCTGTTTCTTTTATTTTTATAGCTAGCTGCGTTTATAAAAAAAAAACTCTTCATATTGCTAACCTATGTAATTTGTTGTTCTAGATAAGGTTCTTACAATTTATTATTCATTCAGTAATGCACATTAATATGAATGCTTCATACCTACCTTACAGTAAACTCTCAACACAATGATAACAGGTCTAATTTAATGATTATCCCCACAGACAACACCACATTGTTGTCCACAGAGTGTGTGTGTGTGTGTGTGTGTGTGTGTGTTGTGTGATGGGAGGTGGATGTGGGTAGTCAACATCCAACAAAACAATCCAGTTCACATGGTGTAACTTGCAATTAAATCACAAATAAAATGTGTTTCTTGTACACAGCAATGGGCCCCTTTCAGTGTACACTAATGGACAAAAAGGGCCAAACCCAAAACTGCACAATCTGTGTTGTTCCACTCAGTAGTAATGGCTTCAAACATTTGACAAGTAGTTGAACATTGTGTCGCAGTTAGTTTGTGTTTAAGCCAATACCAAATATTGCATGTGGGGTTCAACATCAGGCCAAAACCTGAGACTGGTGGACTGTGGCAGATTACCATCTAATGATTAATCCTTTAAGGTAAAATCAGGAAAAATATATTTTGGATGATTTTGAACACCCAGACACATGTTAGTTTGAGTTTTATATCAAACATTCAAATATTTTCATGATTTGATCTTTGTGTACAAGAAGGCTATGTAAGTGAATTTCCTTCTTTCCATTTTTCCCCTCAACTGGAGAGGAATGAAAGTCAACTGTAGTAAGACAGAATACATGTGTGTAAATGAAAGGGAGGTAGGTGGAACAGTCAGGCTACAGGGATCAGTGGTCACAAAGGTCCAGGAGTTCAGGTACTCGGGATCAACTGTCCAAGGAATGGGGAGTGTGGAAAAAGGAGGTAAAGTAACGAAGAGAGTAAAGAAGAACAGGCAGGATGGAGTGGGGTGGAAGGAAGAGTGTTCAGGAGTGCTGTGTGACAAAAGGGTCGCAGCAAAAAAGTGGAAAGGAAAAGATTTATAAGAGAGTAGTGGAGACCAGCCTTGCTCTGTATGGCTTAGAGACAGTGGCACTGACAAAGAGACAGGAAGCAGAGCTGGAGGTGGCAGAACTTAAGATGTTGAGGTTCTCTTTAGGAGTGTCTAGGGTGGACAGGATTAGGAATGAGATCATCAGAGGGACATCACAGGTTGGAAAATTGGGAGACAAAATTCGAGAGGGAAGACAGAGATGGTTTGGACATGTGCAGAGGAGGGATAGTGGATATATTGGTAGGAGGATGTTGGAGATGGAGCTGCCAGGCAAGAGACGGAGAGGAAGACCAAAGAGGAGTTATTTGGTTGTGGTAAATGAAGATATGCAGGGAGTTGGAGTGAGAGTAGAGGACGTGGAGGACAGGGTGAGGTGGAAACGTTTAACTCGCTGTGGTGACCCCTGATAAAGGGAGAAGCCGAAAGAAGAAGAAGAAGAAGTGGAAGGTTCTCACAAATATACTAATACGTGTGTGCGCGTGTGATGTTTAAATATCATTGTGTTGAGCTAACATTTTGCTGGTCCCCACTGGAAAAACTGCCAAATACATTAATGAGGTTAACGTTAGGGTTAGGTGTATGACTAATTAGCTACATTATGTCAGTGGAAAGGATAGTGAGACAGACATGTTTGTACATTTACATTTAGTACATTTACAGCATTTTGCAGACACAGATTTGCAGTCTTACAATCCAAAAGTCTTACAAACTTGCTTTTTTGTTCGTTTTTCAAGGACCCAACAGTGGCAGCTTGGCAGAGGTGGGATTTGAACCCTGGACCCTGGGCCTTTTGATCCAGAGTCCAGTACCTTAACCGCTAGGCTACCACAGACCCTACAAAAACTGCAACTTTTATTTGAAAAACTAAAAGAGCCAAAATACCTTAACCGCTAGGCTACCACAGTACCTGTTTCTGTTTGTCTTTCAATACTTGTGAGGCCCTATACTTGCTTTTTTTTGTTTGTTTGTTCATTTTACATTTACAGCATTTAGCAGACGCCCTTATCCAGAGCGACTTACAATTGATACAGTCTTACAATCCAAGCAATTGTGGGTTAAGGGCCTTGCTCAAGGACCCAACAGTGGCAGCTTGGCAGAGGTGGGATTTGAACCCTGGACCCTGGGCCTTTTGATCCAGAGTCCAGTACCTTAACCGCTAGGCTACCACAGTCCCTACAAAAACTGCAACTTTTATTTGAAAAACTAAAAGAGCCAAAATACTTGATTCAGGTTACTGAGGTTAAGGTTTGTGTTAGATGGAGCATTAATTGGCTGCAGTAATCCTTCATGGTCATTCATGTCTATGGAAAGTCATCACAAGTACAGTACGACATGTGTGCGCGTGCGCGCGCTCCAGTGTGTTTGTGTGTCCACGTAGCTTAACTATACGTTGTCGGCTACTCGGACAGCAAGCTAACTGGCTAGATAACGACAGGCCCAGCTTTAGTTTAAGAATAAATAATATTTAGACACTCGTTACTCTCATCATACATTACGAATAAGTAAAAGACACATTTACAGTCAATAAGCAGTTTACCTTCCTGCCTCCTGCTGCTGCTGCTGACGGTTTCTGTTCGACACCCATTCAGCTGCTGGCGTTTTTTCGCCTTTTTCATTATCCTTAAACCTGCAGTTGGTTATAAAAACAACCATATAAAGAACACTGAAACATTTAAAGTTTCAGCTAAAGCCAGCTAGACACGCTTGAAACATTTCTTCTGACAGCTGAGTGCCGATCTCAAAGAGTCGTTGCTCTGATTCTACGGCTTGAAACCGTGAGTCGACTAGATAACTTCAGAATCGACTCTGCAATTGATTCGACTCAATTTCGCCTAGAGATTATGTTAGTCTCAGTTCTCGGTCTCAATTCTTGTCCGCTTCTCAGTGGCAACAGTCTGAGAAGGTCAGGTTTTGACTTCTTTATCCATGGCCACAGAACTTAACTCCTCCTGGGGGATCCCCAGAGGTTCCAAAACCAACTGTGAGATATTATCCCTCCAGTGGTTCCTGGTAACTCTGAGTCAACCAGAGGGCATATTTGGGATATGGCCAAACCACATCAACTGCTCTTTATCTGAAAAAGATACCTCACATTGTCACATTAATATTAATATTTATTATTACTGTATAGAAGGAAATGCATCTGAATTAAATAAAATGAAAAATATTTGAAAAATTATTATTCTCTAATTCACTGGCCTATTTATATTTAGCAGACACCCTTAACCAGGACAAATCACAACTGATATAATCATAAACCCAATCAATCACAGGTGAGAGCCTTGCTCAAGGATCCAACAGTGGCATTATGGGAGATGTGGGACTTATAGACTAGTATCTTAAACACCAGATCACCACTATCAATGGTTCATGCCAGTGCCTTCTGGCCAAGTCACACAGGAACTGGATGTACTAGAATCCTATTCATGGTACAACAACAACAATAATAATAAATAAAATAATAATAATAATAATAATAATAATAAAGTTTGTATAAGCTCAGCAATCCTGCAGAAGAACCTTATTTTCAGAACCTTATTTCAGAACCTTATTTCATGGTGAAGTGAAAGAGCTCCTCAGACCTATGTTACTGTGATGCTAACAGTAAGGTCACACATGAATAGGAAAGAGGGGAGAGGTCAAACAAAGTTCAGTCCAAAACTTCCACAGGAAAGGTACAAAAATAAATCACTGTACCATGTCCAGAGGGTTATCTGGACCTACTTGTGGAACCCACTTGTGGGTGTTGTTTGCAGGCAAACATCTGGTAAACAAGCCATTCAGATAACCCAGTTGTGTTCGGTCCAAAATGACAATGTGGAGTCATGCTATGGGCATACCACCTGCAAGGTGAAGGGTAGGCGTCGGCGCAATGCCAGCCGAGCAGCAGGCATGGGTTTAAATTTCTGGATGGACTTCACCTTGGCAAAGGATTTTTGATGGAGTAAAACATTACGTATAAAAGGCAAAGCAAATAGTAAACCTTTAACTGGTCGAATTTAAAATAAAACTCATTAATTTATGTATTTTGTTTTAATTATTTTGTATTATTCTGTATTACTACAGATTTTTTTATATATTAACAGATTTTGCATACAGTATTTTAAATCTCATTTCCTCCACTCGAGAACCGCTTGTATTTATGTGGAATCAACCACGGAGTCGACTCTAAAATCAGGAATCAGAATCGGATTCGACTCGGTCTGGACTCAAACGACACTGAATGGTTTCGTTTGATTGGTCTCAAACGCCGGTGTGTGAGCCAATCGCACTGCAGAACGCTCAAACTCGTCCCAAACGCCATTGGTTCACATGTACGGACAAAATGAATCTTACAGGCCTGTTTCTTCTCAGAAAAGCCAGCGCGAGCGCTCAAAACACGCGCTCGTGTCCATGGCTTCTATCCGAAACCATGTCGTGTTTACTGTATTGTGCACTAGTTAGGGGGCTCTGCCATTCATTCCATGTGTGTTTATGATACAATTTGAAGTGTGTAGGGAATAGGAAGTAGGACGCCATTTCGGACATGTCCTTCCATCGGCATGCAGTATATTACTGACTTTGATTTATACTTGAACCTGTTCTTTAATATGTTATTTAACATTTGGCATGATGGGGAAAGGTAGACATGGAAAAATATCAAGTTCAGTAATGAAAGGTACAGTGGGGTAAAAAAGTATTTAGTCAGCCACTGATTGCGCAAGTTCTCCTACTTAGAAAGATGAGAGAGGTCTTTAATTTTCATCATACGTACACTTCAGCTATGAGAGACAAAATGAGAACAAAATCAAGGAAATTACATTGTAATATTTTTTAAGTATTTAATTGTAAATTATGGTGGAAAATAAGTATTTGGTCAATAAATTTGGTTCAACTCAATACTTTGTAACAAACCTTTGTTGGCAATGACAGAGGTCAAACGTTTCCTGTAAGTCTTCACCAGTTTTGCACAAGCTGTAGCTGGTATTTTGGCCCATTCCTCCATGCAGATCTCCTCTAGAGCAGTGATGTTTTGGGGTTGTCTCTGGGCAACACGAACTTTCAACTCCCTCCACAAATTTTCTATAGGGTGGAGGTCTGGAGACTGGCTAGGCCACTCCAGGACCTTGAAATGCTTTTTACAGAGCCACTGCTTTGTTGCCCGAGC
>JAJAGP010005012.1:0-39347 GCA_025084515.1 Ancistrus triradiatus | reverse complement strand
TGCCATCACACAATTCTCTCTCTGAGCTCTACAGGCAGTTCTATCCTCCTCATGGCTTGGTTTTTCCTTTGATATGCAGTGTTAGCTGTGAGACCTTATATAGACATGTGTGTGTCTTTCCAAATCATGTCCAACCAACTGAATGTAACACAGATGGACTCCAGTCAACATGTAGAAACATCTCAAAGATGATCAAGAGAAATGGGAAGCTGACAGAGCTAAATTTCAAGTGTCATAGCAAATGGTCTGAATATATCTGTCCATGAGAAATTTTACATTTACATTTACAGCATTTAGCAGACACCCTTATCCAGAGCGACTTACAATTGATACAGTCTTACAATCCAAGCAATTGTGGGTTAAGGGTCTTGCTCAAGGACCCAACAGTGGCAGCTTGGCAGAGGTAGGATTTGAACCCTGGACCTTTTGGTCCATAGTCCAGTACCTTAACCACTAGGCTACCACAGTCCCACCTAAATGTTTTTTTTCTCCTTTTTAATAAATTAGCAAGAATTTCTAAAATTCTGTTTTCACTTTCTCATTATGATGTTTTGAATGAAGAATGATGGGCGGCAACTTGAATTTTGTTTTATTTTAGCACAAGGTTGCAACGTAACAAAAAGTAGGGTATGAAAACTTTCAGAATTACTTGTGTATCTGTGTGTGTGTTAGACTTCACTTACGACACTTTTGGGAAATAATGTCAATGCATATACGAGTATATTGGGGTGGCTTGGGAATTGGGGAACACTGCCTTTCTTACAGAAACTGCAACATTCTTCTGAATAAAAGTGTCAAAACCTTTGCTTTAGGTTACTGTGGTTAAGGTTAGGGATAGTTGTAGGTGTAGAGTTGATTAGCTACTGTAATTAATGTCAATTTAAAGTCCCCAGAAAGATAGTGAGACTGACGTGTGTGTCTTTGTGTGTGTGTGTGTGTGTGTGTGTGTGTGTGGAACAAGTCTGATTGCTAAGCCCACCTACTTTACAGCCAATTTTAAGGTTACTATTAGAAGAAGCCAAAATACTCATGATGTACCTTTGCGTATACCTGCATATATGCATGTTCATTACAGATGCTCTAGCAGCCAGGTCAAGCCAGCTCTTAAAGGGCTATTCCCAATTGCTGATTGGCTGCTCAGGTATCCAGTAAAGCTGTGGCTCCCCAGTGACATAATATCAGGTGTCAGCACAGGTGTAGTGTGCTGCTTACAAGGTAGGAACCTCTCTGCAGATGTGAAGGATGCAAAGCTGTTTGCAAACTTTAAGTGATTCCCTGCATTTTTTTTCTTAACAGGCTTGGCTTATGCATTGCTCGTCTCTGTGGGCCCTGTGTATGGACTCTATGCTGCTTTCTTCCCAATCCTTACCTACTTCTTTCTTGGAACTTCTAGACATCTTTCTGTAGGTAGGATTCATCCAGCTCCGCTGTAACAAGGAGAGGTTCAGGAGATCATTCATAACAACAGCTATCGCACTGTACAACTCTTCTCCACTGTGCCCGGTCATTACTGCCTAAGGATCATAGTTTTTGCTATAATTATATTATAACACTGCTCCTTATGTATATTTATATCTTGCTCTCCCCTTTTTGTCTGACTTTGCTGCTGTAACACAGGAATTTCCCTCTGGGATTTATTAAAGCTATCTATCTATCTATCTTATCCTGCAAAATACATTTAACTCATTTTGTGTACATCTAAAGAAACTATTATTAGGATTTTAATGTTTTCAAGTAATTTAGATTCAGCGTGATGTTCTACTACTTAAATGAAACCAAAAACAAATGTGTGTCATTTATATTGTCAAAATTATTTGTGCTTAAACACATGGTTGATTTTATCCTGCTGCCTAATCCTTCTCTGTACAGGTCCATTTCCAGTCACCTGTCTGATGGTAGGGTCTGTGGTGTTGACTCTTGTTCCTGATGAGCAATTCACACATCTTAGGAATTCAAGTTCTGTAAACGGTACAAGGATAGATTCAGAGATAATGGAGGTGGATACTGATGCAATGGAAGCCCAAAGAATTGCAGTAGCCTGCACTATGACTGTACTGATTGGATTGTTTCAGGTAAGCTTCAGCATCACAGCTCTAGCATCCAGGGTTCAAACCCCAACCAGTGTGCTTGTGAGATTTTCTGGATAATGTGGTTTTTCTGAGAATTAATGTTGTAGTATTCGAGTCCGGTCTCGGGCTGGAGACCAGTCTCGAGAAAATGGCACACAAATTATGCAAAAGAATATTGGAACTCATTGGGACCAGTTGATCTTCTTTCATTGTGCCAAAGTCTAGTTCTTACACTTCAGTGTGGTTTCCTTTTAAAGGCACTTTTGACGGTGGACAAAGGATGGCATGTTTTGCACTTGCTCGATGTCTACACAGTCTCAGAAGGTGCACTGCATTGACCCTTGTAATACATTCCTCCCAAATCAGCATTAACAGAATACCTTATGGCAGTGTAGACCAAATTGGATAGCCTTAAATGTGTGCATTAATGAACCATGGGCGTGCAACACCCTGAAAAAAAGTGTTCTTGGCTGCTACCTGTCCAAAAAGACCATTCATGCTCAAGCTTCTTTGGACTGTTGAAGGGTCAGCCTGGCATTCTGACAAACCTGTCAGATGCTGCTATTACTCAAGTGTAAGGGGAGGTCACACTAAATACTTGCCACTGTAGACTATAGAAGCTGTTTTTCTGATTTTTTTTCTTTAGTTTTTTAACACTGAATACAAATTCCAAGTGATGTTTACTCTGAATGTCTTCTGTCTCCCAGTTTGCAATGGGGGTGCTCCGTGTCGGCTTCCTTGTGCGATACCTGTCTGACCCACTGATAGGGGGCTTTACGACAGCGGCTGCTTTCCATGTTCTTATCTCCCAGCTCAAAATGGTTGTGTCGGTTCCCACACACAGCCACAGCGGCTTCTTTGCAATTGCCTATGTGAGTGATATTTGTTAACTTTGAAAATACATGCGCATTGCTGCTTTGAGTGGTGATCACTTTATGTAGCTGCTCCTTACTTTAACCTACTGCAGCTTGCTAGTGAGTAAAACACTTCCTTTTTGAGTTCATACAGATCTTTCAATGACAGAAGAAAAATGAGCTGTGGTTAGAAAATAGCCAATCATACTGTCTGAAAATAATATATTTGTGTATTTTATTATTGTACAGTTAAGAATATAACTAACACTCTGATTTGTCCTTAGACTATCGGTGATGTGTGTCGAAATATTAAGCAAACTAACGTGGCTGACCTGGTTGCTGGTTTACTGACCATAGTTACAGTGATGGCAGTAAAAGAAGTAAACACCAAATTTCAGCGCAAGATTCCTGTACCAATCCCCATTGAAGTGATTGTGGTATGCATCTGATTTTACTACTGGCATACATGACATTTCTTGAAAATGTTATTTGCTATTAGATGTCAAACGTTCTAGTTGTTTACCTAGAATATAACCTTGATCCATGCACTGCTGCAACAGTGTTGTTTATTGTTACAGAAACATACAGACACATAACATCCACTCCCGTGGTTATACCTCCATGGTCCGATATGGTTATTATCCTTATAATTAGGGTAATTAACTTAATCTGCTTAACTCATATAGGCCTATTACCTTGCCAGATACATTAGCTGTAGAACAAAAGTTGTAATAAAACATTTTCAGACATGATGAACCACATTTTGAAAAATACTTTAAATTAGTGTTGCTAAATCATTCATAACCAGGCATGGCAATATTAAGTAATGCAGTAAAGATATTTGCTATTTAACCCAAACAATAGCTATCATTGTGCAGCACGGAGGCTTGGTGGGTAGCATTGTTAACTCACAGCAAGCAGGTCCTGGGTTCGATCCCAGGTGGAGCAGTCTGGGTCCTTTCTGTGTACTCCAGTTTCCTGCCACAGTCCAAATGTTAATTGATTATAGTAAAGTGTCCCTAGTGTGTGTATGAGTGCGTGTGCCCTACAGTGGATTGTTGTTCCTGCCTTGTGCCCTATGCTGCTGGCTAGGCACCAGCTGTCCTGGGACCCTGTCCACCAATAAGCAGATAAGAAAGTGAATGAAGATGAATAATTATCGTCGACTCCACCATTTTCTTTAGATCATTTCTTCTTTTCAACACTCCATTCTGCTACTTACTTTAAAACATATTTATTCAAAACTTTTAGAAATAGTTTTTTTAAATATAACTCTTATATTCTTCACAGAAATAGTATTCACTGTCCCAGGGGCATAGCAAAAACCTCTTGTGTCTGATCAATGGAAACCGTGTATAATTTTTGGGAGTGGAATACATTATGTTGAACATTAAAAAGTGTTTGAAATACTTTATAAATGTTATATTTTCAGAGTGGTGTGCCCAACGCACATGGCATGCAAACCTGTGCAAATGCTTGGGCATACTAGTGTATGCTTCTGTTGATGCAGTAGGCCTATTCTACAACATTTTATGTCATCTAACTATCTCTACGAGCTGTCATAAATGTTTTATATAAATGCCCGTAAAGGCGTACTTCAAAACCTTGAAGCATGACAAGCAGAACATGCTGTGATTGCGCCATTTTTGGTGTGCACCCTCGTGCCAATTGCAAACCATCAAGTATAAACCTGGCATTCGTATTGGTACTTCATTAGGTACCTGACTAGAGCTGCCTAAATGAAAAAGGAAATAAGACAGATAGACAAATAAATAGATTCATGAAAGTTAATGTAATGAGCATGTTTTGAAAACGTAATGAGTAAAAAGTAGAGATTCTTGAAATGTAGTTCGTAAAAGTATTAAATTACAGAAATCAAGTGGTAACATTAAAGCAGATACCTAAGAAATACTGAAGTATAGTGTGGGGGAAAAGCAGCGAATATACCTCACTTACTTCAGACTGGAAACAAGCCTGCCAGCGAGATGAGAGGAAAGACACAAGACCAGGGTTGTATTGTTACTCATCTAAAGTTTATTGACAAAAGACCATGGTTCTACATGATTCTAAGAGGGAGTAGTCCCCTGCTACGATTTATGATTGGTGCAAAGGAGTGATACGTAGGCTATAGATAATGTATTTTAAACAAGGGGGGTGAGCGTGGAGTGGTTCAGGGTATTGAAGAATTGTGGAGCCTTGGGGCCCCAAGGTTGGCTCTGTGATGTCTAGGAGGCAAAGAACATCTGGTACCAACCTTGAGTTACCAGGACACAGGAAAAACAACTTGTATAAGAAAAATAACTTTGTTAGATTGATACCTGTCAAGGACGCCACGTACACAGTAATTTCACATTTTCTTTTACAACAGTCACAAAGTATCACCTCTGACTAAAGTACTACCGTATTTTTCGGGCTATAAAGCGCACCGGGTTATAAGACGCAATATCAACAATCGGCTGCTCACGGGTATATGTTCATACATAAAGCGCACCGGGTTATAAGGCGCATTAAATGAAACAAAACTCTTTAAGTTCCCTCGGAAGCTCAGTTTGGTATTTACCTGGCGCAGGGCGTCTTCTTGCTTCCTCCACTTCCGTACCATTGATTCGTTAATGTTGAATTCTCTCACAGCTGCTCTATGTCCATGTTGTACTGCATGACTGATAGCGTTGAGTTTGAAATCCGCTTCGAAAATGAATGAATGAATGCACGTACCCTAATGCTGAAGCACATACCGTATTACTCCGCTATGCTGCGCACTACGGTTGCCGTAAGCTTTGTAACTTACCAAGGCCGTGCTAAAACATTTTGACAGATTTATGAGCGCCGTGTACCATCTAACAATCGGTTCTAGGTCAGAAAGCACAACCAGAATTAATTCATACATTAGACGCACCGCATTTTAAGGCGCATTGTCGATTTTTGAGAAAGTTAAAGGATTTTAAGTGCGCCTTATGGTCCGAAAAATACGGTAATATCAACACTGACCACTGAACGCTGGTTCACTCAGTCCCACTCTCTGTCTTTCTCTCACAAACACATTGAAACTGTGTTTATATTATGTGACAGTGCAGTGCATTTCTTGTTGCATTTATGATAAGAGCAGGGAAATAAGAAGTGATTTTTTTCCAAGACTGTGAGAACTAGCACATTTAACTCTGAGGTCACAGTTCTTGTTTCTCCTCCTGTGGTGTGTCAACTTGTGGCCACAAAATAGAAACTAATTCTCAAATATGAACTAATCATCACCGTCACACATACTTCACCACTGACTGGTATCATCGTGGTGCTTATAAGCAGTGGGATACAATCCTACAGTGATTTCCTGGATTTTTTTTTCTCATTTTGCACTTGCACAATCAGTGGCTGACTAAATACTTTTTTGCCCCACTGTATATGTTGAGTAATAAGGTGAATTTCTCTAGACAGTGATAAAATGGGCACACACTGTGGTCCTGTATAAATGTCTTTATAAAATGTCTTCATGTGATATGGTATATTTGCTACCACCATTTTCTTTCTTTTAGACAGTCATTGCTACAGGGATTTCCTATGCAGTGGACCTACAGTCCCGCTACGGTGCCAGCATTGTCAACAGCATCCCGAGAGGGTGAGCGCAAAACCTGTTTAACACTTCCTGTTTACTGTGCAGGGCTATGTGGACACTGAGGATCATTTTTGGCTAGTAGAACCAGGATGCACTCAGGAATGAATCTGTGAAGCAGTGAGATGAATAAATTGTTGAAAACCCTAACCCAATAATAACAAGAAACAGTAACATACAGCACAACGTCTGAGACGAATTAAGATGTCAAAACCTTGGCACTGTAGAGAGTTTATAGGGAACAGGAAATTTATTCCAAGACATGGATTTATGAGTGTGTCTTTGTAAACTTTCATGTGCAACTGTGTGTTTATCAGGTTTGTTCCAGTCCACGTTCCAAATATAGAGCTGTTTGGGGATATGGTGGGCTCCAGTTTTTCCACAGCAGTGGTAGGATATGCAGTGTCAGTATCAGTGGCTAAAGTCTATGCAACAAAGTACGACTACAAAATTGATGGTAATCAGGTATGTGTGCAAGACGGGATGATCTATTCATAATGTCCATTCAGACAACATCTGATTGCATATATGTCTGTAGTCTGATAAGATTATTCTTTTTAGTAAGGGTATTAACCTACTTAACTCATATATTATGTTGCCAGATACACACAGCTGGAATACAGTTGTACTGATATAAGTAACAGTGCAGACTCTGGTGCAGAAAGCTTTATTAAACCAAAGTAGAAAAATGAGCACTTAACTATAAAGAATACTAGAAAGTGTGCCACCTCTGACTCAGATTGAATTAGCAAGAGTGGGATGACCAACATGCAGCTAACTGAACCAGTGTGAAGAGATATATGAGCGTGCACCCAGTCGGTGAGAGAGCAGCAAAAGCAGCGAGCATGCACCACGTCATTAAGAAACAGGCTGGATCTGGACTCTGCTGTGTGCGAACCATGAGCATTTGGGGATGTCACAGCACAGCATAGCTGAGGATGGGATAAGGTGACAGCTGTACTGTACTGTAACTGTACGGTATGCTACAGTATCCCATATAGCTTTTCTATATAATATCTAGTATATAATTACGTAATTTAATTTAGTGTTTACAATCGCATAATGAGAAATTGTGCACAATGTATGAACGACGATAAGTGACGCATGAAATGGCTAAGACTTGGAACAGTGCTGAACCCTCCCAGGAGTGACCGGCTGACCAAAATTACCCCAAGAGCGCAGAAATGACTCATCCAAGAGGTCACAAAAGACCCCACAACAACATCCAAAGAACTGCAGGCCTCACTTGCCTCAGTTAAGGTCAGTGTTCATGCCTCCACCATAAGAAAGAGACTGGGGAAAAAATGGCCTTCATGACAGAGTTCCAAGACAAAAACCACTGCTGAGCAAAAAGAACATTAAAGCTCGTCTCAATTCTTTCCAAAACACATCTTGATGATCCCCAAGACATTTGGGAAAACATTCTGTGGACTGACGAGACAAAAGTTGAACTCTTTGGAAGGTGTGTCCCATTACATCTGGTGTAAAAGTAATATATATATATATATATATATATATATAATATATATATATATATATATATACAGTCGTATGAAAAAGTTTGGCACCCCTGATAATTTTCATGATTTTAGTTTATAAATCATTGGTGTTCAGATCAGCAACTTGAGTTAAATATATCATATAGCAGATGAACACAGTGATATTTGAGAAGTGAAATGAAGTTTATAGGATTTACAGAAAGTGTGCAGTAATTATTCAAACAAAATTAGGCAGGTGCATAAATTTGGGCACCCCAACAGAAAAATTCCATCAATATCTAGTAGATCCACCTTTTGTAGAAATAACAGCCTCTAAACGCTTCCTACAGCTTTCAGTCTGGGTTCTGGTTGAAGGTGCTTTGGACCATTCTTCTATAGAAAACATCTCCAGTTCAGTCAGGTTTGATGGTTTCCGAGCATGGACAGCCCACTTTAAATCACAACACAGATTTTCAGTAATATTCATGTCTGGGGACTGAGATGGCCATTCCAGAACGTTGTACTGGTTCCTCTGCATGAATGCCTTGGTAGATTTTGAGCAGGGTTTGGGGTCGTTGGCCTCGGTGCAAGTTCAACTTTGTCACTGATTCTTGAACATTGTTCTCAAGAGTCTGCTGATATTAACTGGAATCCATGCGACCCTCAAGATTGCCTGTACCTGCACTGGCCACACAGCCCCACAGCATGATGGAACCACCACCAAATTTTACTGTGGGTAGCAAGTGTTTGTCTTGGGAATGCTGTGTTCTTTTTCCACCATGCATATCGCTTATTGTTATGTCCAAATAACTCCATTTTAGTTTCATCAGTACACTGCACTTTATTCCAAAATGAAGCTGGATTGTCCAAATGTGCTGTAGCACACCTCAAGTGACTCTGTTTGTGGCGTGTCTGCAGAAAAGGCTTCTTCTGCATTACTCTCCCATACAGCCTCTCCTTGTGCAAACTGCTCTGAATAGTTGAACGATGCACAGTGACACCATCTGCAGCAAGATGAGGTTGTAGGTGTTTGGACCTGGTCTGTGGCTTGACTATGACTGTTCTCACCATCCTTTGCATCTGCCTATCTGAGATTTTTCTTGGTCTGCCACTTCGGGAGTTCCTTAACTAGAACTGTGCCTGTGGTCTTCCATTGCCTCACTGTTCCTCACAGTGGAAACTGACAGCTGAAATCTCTGAGATAGCTTTTTGTATCCTTCCCCTGAACCATGATGTTGAATAACCTTTGTTTTCAGGCCATTTGAGAGTTGTTTTGAGGCTCCAATTTTGCCACTTTTCAGAGAAGATAAAAAGAGGAGAAAAACTTCCAATTGGCCACCTTAACCCTTTATCATAGTTGGACTCACTTGTGTATGTAGATCAAGGGTCAGTGAGCTTACAAAACATATTTTGTGTTCCAATAATTAGTGCTAAAGGTATTCAAATGACAAGGGTGCCCAAATTTATGCACCTGCCTAATTTTGTTTGAATAATTACTGCACACTTTCTGTAAAACCTATAAACTTAATTTCACTTCTCAAATATCACGGTGTTCATCTGCTATATGATATATTTACCTGAAATTGCTGAGCTGGACAACCAATGATTTATAAAGAAAAAAAAAATATATATATATATATAAATATATATATATATATATATATATATATATACACGAGATGATATACAGGATATCTATATACAGGAAAATAATAAAATAAAATAATAATATATAAATTGAAATAAAAAGACTCAAACAAATGAAAAATACAGATAAATTCTATGTACAATTATATATAATTGGTATGGCTGTATCTCTTTTTCTATGTGACATAAAATACTGCTTAGAATGACATGTTTTGTAACATCATCTTGAAAAAAGATGCAACTTGATGACACCTGAATGACTGCAGCCTTAAGGCCTTTTCATACCGAGTATTTTTATGGACACATCAAGTTTTGAAACAGAACACACGTATATTAACAATGTCCACCAAGTCCCAAACAGACTGAGAGCGACGTTGTGTTAAATATTTAAAATTAGGTTGACCAATCAGAGTTCCATTGTCAGGCAGAGCAACTTATCTTGCTAGTAGCAGAGCACAAGACCTTATTGTAAAAACAATACGCTGACTATAAAAACATGGATATGTTGGAATATAATGGTGGAATGATGATGAAAACTTCACAATGACTGTATGGAACCCATTTCTTGTTTATCTACAGTGGTGCTTGAAAGTTTGTGAACCCTTTAGAATTTTCTATATTTCTGCATAAATAAATTTCTGCAAAATAAAATTTAAAACATCATCAGATTTTCACAACAAAGTCCTAAAAGTAGATAAAGAGAACCCATTTAAAGAAATGAAACAAAAATATTATACTTGGTCATTTATTTATTGAGGAAAATGATCCAATATTACATATTAGTGAGTGGCAAAAATATGTGAACCTTTGCTTTCAGTATCTGGTGTGACCCCGCTGTGCAGAAATAACTGTAACTAAACGTTTCCTGTAACTTTTGATCAGTCCTGCACACCGGCTTGGAGGAATTTTAGCCCCCCTTTTAGGAATTTAAGGTTATGTGAAACAAAAGAGCGACACAGCGCTCAGGTGTAGCGCGAAACTAGATGTGGTGTGGCAGACCCACACACGGATCAGGAACAAAGCAGGAGTAATCCAAGGCGGACGGAACACAAAGCATGACTGGGAAACACACGTGACAGGTGGCCTAGACTTTATATTGGGTAAATCACCAAACGATCCTTTTAACATAATAAATGTGTATGTTTGCAAAATTTGCAAAAACACAATGCCTTTAATGTTGGCCTGACTACACAAGTAGCAACATTTACAAGTGTGTATGTTTATTTTTGTTCAAGATTTAATATTAACAAACTCTAATCAGATATGAGCTGACCAGTATCAAGAGTCACGTAGGCAACCCTAGATGGCAGCATTGGCTCGATAATGTGCGGGGACCGGTTCAACGTGGCAGCTCGTATGCACCCACTCTAATGGGCACTTATTAGATCATTTGCGACACCTGCAGTCTCAGGTTTATAAGCACGCTCCTGAGCACCGCTGGTTGTCGCATCCTTAACATTATTAGAGACCTCACCTGTTTCTCGCCTGCTCTTTTTTTCGATTTCATTTTGTTAGGGAAAAAAAGCTAAGTGTATGGCCATGAGGCCAGAGGTGACCGATTGGGCTTAGTGTGCTAGTGTAGGGCAAAGGTCCTGCCACTCGCTCCCCTTTGCCATCTTTGCTCCCCTTTGCCAGCTTCAGCTCGCTTGCTTCAGCGACGCGAGTCCTACATCTTTTCAATTCACTCTCCGGCAGCCCTTTTGTGCTTATTTAAGTCACCTCCCCTCGCCACGATCAGGGAAAGTAGTGACCACTCTGCGCAAGCACGGACCCTCTTACGCCATTTGCGTAGTAGAGCTACACCGAAAGCGTAGCCCAGCTTGGGTGCACTGAGCACTTTGGGTGTTCCTTTTTGTTTTCCCTTTCTTCCCTGAGTGGTGCGTTTGGTTAGCGTGGGTATAACCGACTCCAGTGCCCAGGGTTCATTCCCTAACCACTTCTTTTGTTTTGTTGTGTGCGTGTGTGTACCCCCCACACACCACACTCTCTTTTTATTCATTTCCTTGTTTATTTTTATTCCTATTTGTATTTAGTTCCATCCTAAACCCTTCTAATATACGATCCGGCATTCCGAACCATAACAACCAGAGTGGTAATTTGTCTTTCATGACATAAGGAGAACACACAGAGATCACCATCACCTGCTGGTACAGAGACAAGAGAGGCTGGAATGAAAGAAATTCTTATCATGTTCAGACACAAGAATGTAAATAAGAGCACCACAACATAGTTTCTACCTTTCATCAACAGGAGCTGATAGCCTTTGGAATCAGCAACATTTTCTGTGGCTGTTTCTCGGGCTTTGTGGCCACCACTGCTCTCTCACGTACAGCCATACAGGAGAGCACAGGGGGCAAGACTCAGGTACCCATTCCCTCCTTCAAACACCTGCTGCTCACACACACAAAGAATCAAAAATGTATGAAAATACAGACTCAGGTGATGTATACTTAGTTTGTTTACATAGTCTCTAAAGAGAACACTGTCTAACAATCTACATCGCCCCAAGAATTGCCCCAGTAACTTACATCACAATAAAGAGTCCTGATGTATCATTCCTATGTGCTAATTAATATAATGTGCAATAATATGCAATCTGCTACCTCACTACTGTGCAATATGTATTGACTGCATCAGTACTCGCCTCTGTGCAATATTTGTATTTGTATGTATTTCATACATCTGTTTGTACTTTTTTATATTACTTATGTTTCTGTATCTCTTTTTATTTATATTTCTATATTTCTCATATGTTCATCTTCTATTTTATACACCACTGAAGTGTTATTTCCCCCTTTTGCTGCTGTGACAAATTTCCCCTTGTGGAATAATAACATTATCTAATCTGATTATTATGCATTTGCAGGTGGCGGGACTCATTTCTGCACTGATGGTGCTAATAGTGATCGTGGGTCTTGGGCCTCTACTCCAGCCTCTGCAGAAGGTATTGAAGCCGTTTATTACATTTGAGACCCATTAACCTTTGTCACATAAAAAGTTGCACTGTTGCAATTCTGTTAACTGGAAAAACATCTACCTCTGAGGAAACTAGATTACACTGGGCAGCATTGTTTTTTTTACATTACAGTCCCACAGTATAAAATAAGTGCATCTTATAGTATGTCTCATGCTGAACTTTTTCTATCAGGCATTATTTCTGTGACAGAGCAGTTAGGTGTAGATTATGTATGTTATTACATTTAAAATTTTTCAGGCCAACTGGTTACTCATTTATAGAAGCTTGTGCTTAGTAGAAGCTATTGCACACCACATGAAATGAAAACAGCTCTATATGTTAAACTTTTCAAATGCTGTAGAGCACTGATACATATTTACTATACGTAATGATATGCATGATAGCAAAATTATGAAGATATATTCGGCTTCAGTGTGCAAAAATACATTGTATATTTTTGCATGAGACAAAATCAGTGTTTTCAAGAGATAGATGGGTAAGAGTTAGAGAAAGACAGAGAGACAGGCAGCCAGATAAATGGATTCATGTCATCACAAATAAAAATACCAACTTATTCAGTTTCTCCCCCCAAAAACCTTTAGATGTGTAACTACATTAATGCTTGGTCTGCACAACAGAGGTACTAACATGTCACTGTAATAAAATATGCAATAAAACTCTTACAGCTATGTGTATAAAGCTAATGCTACTATAACAATAACTTGTTGTCTTGTTATCAGGTTTATGATTGCTAAGTTAAAAGATATGTGAAAAAGCATAGTCATAGACAGAATAATAAATATAAAAACAATAAAAAACGTCTGAAAGGCCTTCAAGAAGCTGTAAATAGTCTAGCTCAGAAATAAAATAGTTAAATATTTATCTTTGTCCATAAGGTTATAAAACCATAAAATGTCTGTGCCATTTAAAATAAATCTGTCATGCTATATTTTCCATTTCTTTATTTTAGTCAGTGCTGGCGGGCATCGTCATTGCCAACCTGAAAGGCATGTTCAGTCAGATCAATGACGTCCACATACTTTGGAAACAGAATACAACAGACTGTGTGAGTGACATAATTAAACTTAAAATTAAAGTTATGGAATAAGGGTTGTAGAGCAAATGGCTTGGTGACAGACTGGAGTCCTACAGGGCTTCTGCAGAGGACTGATCCACTCTTCAACTGTAGTCCTCCAAGCTGATGACATGTATCCTGCTGTGACATGAGTCCCTCTAGAATCGGAGTTTAACAGCATTAGTTTAAGGAAACACATTCACTACTAAAAGAAATATTGCTGTGTCATTATCGCCACACATTTATTAATAATTCTTTATCGTTAAATGTCATATTTGTGTTACTTTTAAAAAATATATTTTTGGATGAACTCCACTAGGAATGCTATTTATTCCTCTCGCACTTCAGTCTCTCTGGAATTAGGACTAGTCAACCTAGCATATCACATAAAATGTAGACAACACAGACATTAACTTAAAACCAGACAACATTTGGATAGAATACTCATTTAATTTTGTAACACCTGCAATCTTAATTTGCTATGTGGTGCAACTTCATAGACTTTATAATCTAGACACTAATATTACATATTAGTGAGTGGCGAAAGTCTATTATTTTATTAAGGTATTGATAAACTTAAGATAATAATGATTCTGTGCTACTTGAGCTACTTAGCTGAAAAAAAAATATGAGTAATCTGATTTGAAATAGACCAGTACTGATCCATCCTTACTAGCTATGATGCCAAAAACCAGGGATTCAGTAAATCAAGTTTCATATTCAGGTTATCCACTTTCATCTGGATATGCTGAAACCTTCAGTACCCATATGTGGAGAATAGGTTAAAATATCTTGAAAAAAATGGTAAAGTCGTTTTAGAAATAATCCCTACATGTAATGGATCTATTGAATGCTGATCATATCTGTATGTCTCCACAGTTCGTTTGGGTGTTTACATGCGTTGCCTGCATCTTGCTGGGCCTGGATGTGGGTTTGCTGTCTGGCATAGTGTTTGAGCTGGGCACTGTGGTTGTCAGGACACAGTTGTAAGTACTGTTATTTAAAATGAGAATAAGAATTTATGCAACTCAATTATCAATAAGGTACTTATACATAACATAAATAACTTAGAGGGCTCAGGATAGTATGCTTTCAAGATTTTTAATGCGTCGGACAGTTCTTAACTCAGTTCCAGTCATTTCTGCCATTTCCTTGGTTGTTTGATTTACTTGATGCATAAATGTGATCCTTCTGAAACACAGTAGCATCTTTTCCATGACCAAAGGCTATGTCTACAGACGTGGTTGTTTGTTTATGAGCTTAACTGCTTCAGTTAGGGTTAAAATAATTGTTGCCTGCTGAAACAAGTTCGTCATTCATCATTTGAATCCAAACAACAACTTTTTTTGATGGGGCAGGCTGTGTATTTTTTTGACAGCTTGATGCAGGAAACGCTGGTGTCTTCTTTTGACATTTTCACTGGTACCGCCCTCATTTATTTCCATCTGCTGTTGCGCTTAATAGACTATCCTTTGGTATCTAGCTAACAGATGTAAAATAGATGTATATTTTTAAAGAGCTTTGCCATATACTCTTTTGCAATAGCAATTTCTTTGCCCAATATTCCTTCTTTTGCGCCTCATTTATCCTCTTAATAAGCTCACTGAAACCAAATTAATGGCCAAATACGTTGCATTTTGTTATTGCAGGAACCAACAGAACTAACCATTTTACAAAATAAAAAATAAGTAAAGTAACAAATACACTGGTTTTTTTTGGGTTTTTTTTAATAAAATTGGCATATACATTAGCTTGGGCACCCCACCAGCTCCGATTTTATTGTGCGTAGGAGTGCTATAAACTTTCCTGAAGGTACTGAAACAGCAGACAAGCCCCATAGCACCACCTATGACTGAAACATTGTGGTATTTCTCTATACCACAAACGCACATGTCAAAAGTATTTTGAGACCTTAAAATGTGTGCAAAATACAAACAAATAATTAAATTAAGGATAAAAACGTACTGTTAGCACAGTTTCCTCCAGATTCCCAGGTTAATTTCCTGTTATCAGCTGTATCAGCCTGCGATCGCCGTATGTACTCAGTGTAGCTCAGGCCAGCGCATGCGCAGCGCGGCGAAATCCCGAGCGGAGCCGAGCGGGACGTGTCACATGACTGCTTTGGCAGCGTGACGCAGAAGGAGAGGCATGAGACAGCACAGCGATCCTCTCAAGAAGCGTGATCGCAGAGAAGGGGGTTGCTATAAATACGCCCAAAGGGGGGCACGGTACATTGAGGGAGACGCGGGGGGGCTCAAGGCGCCTCAAGGATCTGTCCCTACACTAAAATCTACTCCTTATCTTACCTCCAGATCTCCTGATCCGTACAATAACCGCTCCCCTAAAACAGAGGAGGTCTCTAACGCGTTCCCTAGTCGGCAGAGCGAGGAAAAGGTGGACGAAACGATACACATACAGTGCGAATGCGAAAACGAGTGATGAGAACACCAAGATGAGCCAATGGTGCGACATCTGACTAGACTCAAGGATGCTCTTATATACCTGAGCCTGCAGGTGTTGGTAATATTGCAAACACGGAGTCTAAGCAGGTGCATGCGCGATCTTGCTCAGTGTAAGGATCCCGGAATGTCAGTAGAGCTGACGATACCCTCTAGCATCGGTTAGAAGGGGATCCTAGTGTGCTTAGTGCCTCCACTAGCCTGGCGGACACACTCTGGGTTGAGCGTATTGCACACAGGGAGGCCCCGATAGGCGAGACACGCCTTCATAAAGAGGCCATATGAGAGGGTGGGCCAACACAAGCCAGGGACGGGACTAGACTCGAGGTCAGGGCTAGCCACGAGTGGCTCAAGGGCGGAGCATGGCGTGGGTGACTCAAAGGCAAAGATAGACCCAACCAAGCTAATGAAAAGGGCAGTATGAGTCACCTGGCTAGGCGAACAGACGCCAAGGACCTTGGTACAAAGGTCGACAAAAGCAAACGTGGCACAGAGGTCGGTGCAAATGACCGTGGAGCAGGCAAATGATCCTGCAGGCTTAGGTACAGCGCTAACTGACACGGCGAACTCAGGTACAGAACCGAGCGCCGCGGCGAGCTCAGGTACAGAGCTAGACAGGGTGGCGGGCTCGAGACTAGTATGAACAGGTCAGGAGGGGGGTGACGAGCTGCAGGTCGAACCGGCCCTCTCCTTGGCTCGCTGTGTAAGGCAGGTGTCTGCACAGATGGCCAAATCGAACAGCTCTCGTACGATTTAAGGGTCCTTAAATAAAGAACAGCTCATCCCTAATCTCCTCTTTAAGGCCATACTTAAAAATGTCCATTAACGCCCGGTCATTAAAACCAGTCTCCACGGCCAGCTTGTGGAAATCATCCACATATTCGGCAACTCGCCTGGAGCCCTGAAAAATGTCAAAAACATCAGGCAGCTCCAGGGCGCCCATTTGTGGCTGGGGATCCATGTAAATGGTGGGCAGAAGCAGATCTGCAGGGTCGGGATGCCAAACCGGGTTACTAACTGGGCCGAAGGTAATGAACAGCAGAAGCAACTCTAAAGGAGCCCCGGGTGGATGCCGGCACCTTCTGCGGCAGGGACTGTGCAGCTCTGCGCGGTCAAGATGCCAAACCAGGTCACTGATGGGGCCAAAGCTACTGGCCAGAACCCAAGAGTTTTATGGACCCAATATGCAGTTAGCTTCAGATGGCAATAGTGAACCAAAAGTCTAAATAAATCAAAACGGAACTAAACCAAAGAAAAACTAAAACGAAGCTGTGCGTCTATCAACACGTTCAGCGTGAACGGAAAAACGGGTGATGTGAACACCAAGATGAGCCAATGCTGCGACATCTGACTAGACTCAAGAATGCTCTTATATACCTGAGCCTGCAGGTGTTGGTAATATGGCAAACACGCAGTCTAAGCAGGTGCATGCACGATCTTGCTCACTGTGAGGATCCCGGGATATCAGCCGAGCTGACGATGCCCTATAGTGTCGGTTAGAAGGGGATCTTAACACAATTTGAGATTAAAAACACTGTATCGTCTATACTGTAAACAAATGTAAAACTATCCATATTCTATTTAATTGCCTGCAGAATTGTAAACTAGGAACCTTATTTTGGAGTGTCCAGATATATTTTCCTAGACATACAGAATTCAGTTGTTTTGGATGTTGTCTGGCCTTTGCTGGTCCATTGTATTGTACAGCTTAGCAGTCGGTTGGTAACCGAGTCCATATGTCATATGTGGAGTGAGTGAACTGTAAGTGTGAGTGAACTCATTTCGTGTTTGCAGTGTATTTTAAAACCTTGCTAACTGTCAAATACTGTCATATAGCCCTTCCTGTTCAACCCTTGGAAATGTACCAGACACTGATATATACAAGAATATGAAAGACTACAACCATGTAAGAACATATTTAGTATTTCTTTTAAAATTCTATTTTATTTCATGCTAAAATATTTGTTTTTCTCCAAAAATGTTTTCCCCTCAGATTAATGAGATACCAGGGGTAAAGATTTTCAAATGCAGCTGTCCTCTGTATTTCGCCAATATTGACTACTTCAAAGAGCAGTTACGAGACACGGTAAGTTTAACATGTTGTCATTAAAATATTTTGTTGTGTCGTCAAAGTCTTCTATCTGAAGTTCTGCTATCCGAGTTCCCAATATAATGTTGTAGTTGGAGTATAATGGAGAATTTTAACTCCTAACCCACTATCTAATCCATGTCTGGTTCACTATATGGTTGATTATAAGGTAAAGTGCTAGAAAAAAACACATTTTGTACTAATAGCGTGGACAGAGGAATGAATGCACATGCATGCGCACGCACACACACACACACACATTGTTGACTGCTAGACATGCCACTACGATGCACTCAAAGACATTTTGCCCAGTTGGCAGACTTCGTTGTACTGAGAGAACCAGGATGGTCATTTCAAAGAATTGCCCACCATCTAGGCCTTTCTGACCTAGCTCCTGCTTAGTTTTGGGACCAGGGGTTCCATGAGAACACGCACATCTGGACAGGCTCCAGATGGGCCAGACAGACCACCAGTAGATAAGATCATTTGATCCGCCAACAAACACGACCAGCTCTTTGCCTGGACCATTTCGAGATGCTTTAACACAAGAAACTTGTTGACACAGTGCCCATTACATGCCCTGTTATTGACAGCCAGCCATAGTTTGCAGTGGTGTCATGAAAGAAAAACCTGGACTGCTATGGACTGGAACCGTATCATCTTTAGCGATGAGTACCAGTTATGTTTGGTATCCAAAGATGGTTGAATTCAAGTAAGCAAGCACTCGTGGTAAGCACATCATTCCTGCCTTTGGTGTGGAGCAACACACTGCCCCAACTGCTGGTGTGATGGATGAGGATCTACAGACCCAGCTTCAACATCTGTGGGCAAAGTATACCATACAGAACACCTTTGCCTCCAGGGCCCAGCCGTATCTCATCTTGTATCCAGGCTAGAAGCGGCGCAACAGGGTAACTAGAGCCCCCTTCAATTGTACAGTTCTCCCCATTTACATTTACATTTACAGCATTTAGCAGACGCCCTTATCCAGAGCGACTTACAATTGATACAGTCTTACAATCCAAGCAATAGTGGGTTAAGGTCTTGCTCAAGGACCCAACAGTGGCAGGTTGGCAGAGGTGGGATTTGAACCCTCGACCTTCTGGTCCAGAGTCCAGTATCTTAACCACTAGGCTACCACAGTCCCCAATAAACTTGTCCTTTCGCTCTAATATTGTAATCACTTACATACAGTATATCATCATTAAATTCATACATATAAAGTTTCATTTGATTCCAGTGACGCCTCCCTGGTGAGTTTTATTTTGTCAATGAGTGTAGATGTACATAGACTGAAGTTGTACAAAAATTGTGGAATAGTACTTACTACTAACTACATATTTTGGCTCAATATATTTTAATGTTTATATCTCATTATATATATAATTTTTACAGTTTGAATTTAAATAATAACTCCCGATTCTTCCTAATGAATACACAGATTGGCTTTGATGCAGTGCAGGTATTCAAGAAAAGAAACAAAGCATTAAAGAAGATTCATAAACTAATAAAGAATGGGACACTCAAAGTAACAAAGGTACACAACCAGATAAGAAAACTGATCATATTATATATTATATTTCAGTTTTTAATTGTTTTTTGTTTGTTTATTGGTGTGTTTGTTTTTTTTGTGAAAAAAATATGATTGGTCCAGGCTGTGTTGCTATTTTGTATTTCTAGGATATCCTCAGGACCCCACTGTGACCCTAACCAGGATTAATTCATGAATATATTGTTATCTCTAAAACATAGTGATGTGTAATATTGTAATTTCTTCTTACCTTTCATTAAACCCATCTGCTGCAGAATGGTTTGGTCCCAGTGGCTCCTCTGGGTGTGGAAAATGAGGGGTTTGAGCCTGAGCTGCAAGATGATGGCGCTCCACAGGTTTTGGAAAATGAAGCCCAAGCCACGCAGGATATGGAAGTGCAGGTGGACTGGGCCTCTGCACTGCCTGTCAAAGTTACAGTCCCCAAGGTCAACATCCACAGTTTGGTGATGGACTTTACTGCTGTTTCCTTCTTGGATGTGATGGCTGCAAAGTCTCTCAAACTGGTATGCCGTACTTACAGTGCTATTACTGTCAATTTAAACATAAAAGTACAAATAAAAGCGTTTAATCAACTGTACTAAAATAGAGAATTAAATCCAAAAACTGTATGAAATGAAGGATGTACTGTCTTTAAATGTAATTGATAAAATACTTGAGTGTAGTGTGGGAAATGGCAGCTGGAAGTTTGTATGTATGCAAATCACTCTAACAATCAGACATAAATTTATCTTTTGTAATTGTTTTATCCCCGAGAGCTTTAGTTATCTAAGCTTATCCCAGAATTTCTGGCTGCACGGCATGAATACACTCTTCACCTAGAGAATGAACATAGAGAAATAAACTAGCAATATCAAATTAAGCTCCATGGCTACTGAAAGTACCTATTACACGGTGTTGCCCTGAAACAACAGTGGTACTTGAAAGTTTGTGAACTCTTTAAAGTTTTCTATATTTCTGTATAAATATGACATAAAAAAATCACCAGTTTTACACAAGCCCTAAAAGTAGTACGGACAAATATGTTATGCTTGATTATTTATTTATTGACGAAAATGATCCAACATTACATTTATGCGAGTGGCAAAAGTATGTGACCCTCTGTGATTAGCTGTTAATTTGAGGGTGACACTAAAGTCAATGTTTTCAGTTAATGGGATGACATCAGGCATAAGTGGACCCACTGTTGTACATGGTGACTATAAGGTAAATCCCACTTTAACATTTATCCATTTATCACATTTAATCGAAGTAATGTGGATAAAACCGGGGCCCCTTGTGCTTCATATAAATCTGAAATCAGCCTCTCATGTATGTTGGTTGGTGAGTAATAAATATATTTAAAAACAGGAATCTATCAAAGTCTGATCTTCAATCAGTGTATTATGGCATGAACAAAGGAGCTTTCTGGAAACCACAGAAAGAGTTTTTGATGCTCTTCAGACTGGAAAAGGTTACAAAGCCAAATCTAAAGAGTTAGGATTCTACCTATCCACAGTTAGACAGACTTCATACAAATTGAGGAAATTCAGTTGCATTGTTACTCTCCACAGGAGTGACCGACTAACAAAAATCACTCCAACAGCATGGAGTGTAACATAATGCGGTGTAAAGTATCTTAGAGTAAGCAAGTAAAGGTCTCTCTCATATTGATTAATGTTAATGTCTATGAATCCACCATCAGGAGAACACTAAACAACAATGGTGTGCATGGCAGGGTTGCAAGGGAAAGCAACTGCTCTTCAAAAAGGACATTGTTACCCAACACATGGCATGTGGACAATCCAAAATGCTATAGAAAAAATGTTTTATGGATGGATGCAACCAAAATATAACTCTTTTGGTTTAAATGAGAAGCATTTTGTCAGGAGAAAGGAAAACAATGCATTCCAGCATAAAACACTTTATCCTAACTGTGAAACATGGCGGTGGTAGTATCATGGTTTGGATTTTCCTAAATCTGGGCCAGGACAACATGCCATTATTTATGGAACAATGAAATCAGGAAGAGATGAACCAGAACTGGTATGTAATTTGCCAGAGGCGGCTCAGTGTTAAAGCACAGGTTCTGAGCCATCATGGTGTGTATCCCACCTCTGCCAAGGTGATTTCTGGTTTTAGTTGTTGAGGACTGTCATCAAACCTGTCGGTTCCCCAACAGAATTTGTGGCACACAAACAAACAAACAAACAAACAAACAAACGGTGTGCTGGTGTGACACCAGCTAAATCACGTCAGGTTTGAAACTCATTCATTAAGTTCCAAACCTGCTTAATCCAGTTCAGATTCGCAGGGGAGCCCAGTACAGGGCGCAAAACACAGGGAACCAAGCCTACATACTGTGCCAATACATTGCAGGGCACGTAACATGGACATGCATGCTGTCACGACGGGGCTTACAGGGCAGATAGGAGACGATAGCAGGTTCTATAAGGATCACCATATTTATTTGAAAAGGAGAAAATCAACATAAACAGGCTTCTAGCTTTTTCACAACTTAAACAGGCCTATAACTCAAAACAACACAACCAGCGAACTCGACGCATTACCAGCGAACTCGACGCGGCATAAGTGACACGCGCACCCGAAACGCGATCATAGCAAGATACACAGCCCCCATCGTCTGAAGGGACGAATCCCAAACTGTTGATTTGGGAGAGCTAGGACCCTGCCTGAATACCTCGGGTACACCTGAAAGTCATCGCTAATCATGGGTCCTAGATGTCTCCTTCAACGTGCTGCACAGTAGAAGGGTCCTAGCTTCTCCTTCAGGTGCTCCACAGTCCCCGACGGGAAGGCCCACACTGTGGTATCGTGATCACCTGCCGTCTCCATGGTTTGGGGCATCAATCTGTCACGACGGGGCTTACAGGGCAGATAGGAGACGAGAGCAGGTTCTATAAGGATCACCATATTTATTTGAAAAGGAGAAAATCAACATAAACAGGCTTCTAGCTTTTTCACAACTTAAACAGGCCTATAACTCAAAACAACATAACCAGGCTCGTAGCTCTTAATTAACATAAACAGGCGTACCGTATACAACCGTATATGCGGGCCTTCACGCATTTAAACAAAAGAAGCCTTTAACAAGATGGCGGACCTTCACGCTTCTAACAATGTATGCAGACTTAACAAAGTACGCGGACCTTGACGCGTTTTAACAACGTATGCAGACTTAACAATGTACGCGGACCTTCACGCGTCTTAACAACGTAAACGGGCTTACCAGCGAACTCGATGCGGCGTAAGTGACACGCGCACCCGAAACGCGATCATAGCAAGATACACAGCCCCCATCGTCTGAAGGGACGAATCCCAAACTGTTGATCCCCGCTTTGAGAGAGCTAGGACCCTGCCTAAATACCTCGTGGTACACCTGAAAGTCATGCTAATCAGGGTCCTAGCTTCTCCTTCAGGTGCTCCACAGTCCGACGGAGCACCACACCTGTCCTTGTCCGCATCGCCCCCCCGGCGGCCTGGAAGAACAAATCAGGTTCCTGTCCTGGCGATCCGTGACACACGCACACACACATTGTTGACTGCTAGACATGCCACTACAATGCACTCAATGACATTTTACACACACACAGATACAACACCAGTTAACCTAATGTATATCTTTGGCATGTGGGAGGAAACTGGAGTACTCGGGGAAGAACATGCAAACTCCACACAGACAGAGTATTTAGCAGCAAATGAACTGAGGCTCTTTTGAGCTGTGAAGCAGTAGTACTGAACACTTGCACCACCATGCCCCCCTCACATGTAAACTGAGTAATAAAAAAAATAACTAACTAAAGAAAAAGTACAATAACAGTATCTTAAGTAAATCCAAGGACACATGATTCACATGCATCAGGACATTTACTGATTTTATCTCATAAAGTTTATTATTATAGAGTTTACAGTACTGTTTGTAATGAGAGGGATTACATGGACTTTCCACAACATGGCCTCATAAATAAGTGCACTACAGGACAGAGTATGTTCCATTAATACGATGCATCCAGTACAGTGTGTTTGATCAACTTAGTGTTGGCATGAGGTAAAAGCCTGTGACCCAGACCATATGCACAGGATTACATGACATGTTATCAGTTAAGCAAAATACCATTAATGTTGAACTTTATGTATTTATATTGATATGTCTCACATTAGTCAGTCAAATATCTTTTTTGTTTTCTCTACAGGTTATAATGGAATTAATACGCATTGGGATCAGCGTTTATATTGCCGGCTGTGAAGGTGTGACTTGTGTCAGATCACAAATTGCTAATGATAACCATATAGGCACCCTGCTTATTTGCTGATAACCTTGTCATTTCTTTCCTTTGATACATTAATCACACTAGATACTATCTATATGTTAAGCATGTAAATGTAATTCCAGTCTGAGCTTACATTTTAAAACCAGTATACAGTGGTACATCAGTTCCTGACCACCTCGGAACTCGTCGAATTTGTTTCTTGAAGCATTTTGCCTAGAAAAATGTGTCTTCGTTCTCGTCGGTTGCTCAGTACTTGGGGCACTTGCTTAAACTTGTATGAGTCGAGCCGCGTGACTCGTTTCAGCTGAACCTCGATTCATGATTCACGATTCAAAATTTGGTAGACAGTGATTCAGATTCACAATAGTTCTCGCGCAGAGAAGATCTGTGCTATGTTTATCGTGTTTTTCTTTACATCTACAGTACTGTATTTTTTTCTATATTCTGTAGTCTGCATGGGTCCTAAAAAGGTTAACTAACAAGAAAACCAAAATCAAAACAGGGATTGAATGCTCCAGTACGCAGGCATGTTTTGCACTTTCAATTCATTACTTACTAAATTAAGTGAGATTTTCCAATGCTTTATTATAAAATAAGCTTTGTGTTAATGATTTTGGCCAACTGTAGGTTAATCTAAGTGTTTTAAACATTGATTTACTTATCATTACTTATCATAATGTGGAATCTCCATATACAGATATAATGTATATAATGATATAATACAGGTGCCATAATGTAACTGCAGTCAGTTAAGGTGAACCGGAAAATGGGAATAAGAAGCCAACTTCAGCTTCATCTCTGCTATGATACACCAAACACTTCCCAGTTCATGTTACATTGAACTGAAATTATGGATTTGTCAGAACATATTCCCTTTGTAAAGCATTGTACAACCTTGTACAACTCCACTGATGCATATAATGCATTATAAAGTGTGTCTTTTCTGGGGGTCTGGAACGGATTCATTCAATTTACATTATTCCTTATGGGAAGAATTTGCTCTGTACTCATCATTTTTGGTTCTCGCCAAGCCTTCTGGAATGAATTAATGATGAGAACCGAGGTACCACTGGATAGTTAAGAATATAATGCAATAGCAAACTGACCCCAATCTCTTCACCACTATTGCTTTAACAGATGACATCGTCAGGAGGATGGAAGATATGTCTTTCTTTGATGATGTGGCAACTAGAGACATGCTCTTCCTCTCTGTCCATGATGCCATCCTCTTCATAAAGCTGCAAACCCCCAGTGGGAATATGAAAGACCCCATGGCAGATAAGGTCAGCTATAATTACAATAATATCAAATTACTAAGTATTTCACAAGACGTTAATGTTTTCCTCAATTGTACAGTTTTGCCTATTTATATTTTATATTTTTAATTCTATTGTTTATTTGTAGAAGCGCATATTTTCTCTTGTCATGCCACCTGACTTTTCATGCTTAATTCATATTAAACAGCACAATAACAGAATAATATGCTTTTGAATTCATTTTCAGGTGGATTAAGCGGACAAGAAACTGAATGAACAAAAAAATACACTAGGTATTGTGTCATAGAAAAGAAACTAGCTTGTGGTGTGGTGACAGACCCAGCAGCCCTTCCACGAATATGTGGGGAAAATGCGGTTTAGTTACATTGGTTTAGTTTCCTGTTTGGGTGGTAGGCAAAATGTAATTGCAACTTAATGTAATGCATAGAGGTTTTATTGGGTTATTTATAAAATTACTTTCTGTCTTTTAATGTTAAGACCATTTGTACATAGAAGCATGGGTGATGCAGTGAGCTAACAGGCTAGCCCACCACTGTGGTGGCCCAGTTTTGAGTACCAGCGGTCACTCGAGTGTGCAACAGTTCCGGCTCACACAAGCTGTTCTTCCATCACCAGTTCCAGTCCTCATACCTTTACTTCCTGTTGTATGAGCACACCATGCCACCAAAATGTACCCTATAAGGACATGAGAACCTATAGTGAGCCAAGAAACTCACTCATATTCTTTGTTTTGTGATATTGATGTAGTATGCAGACAGTATAAACCCAAGATATTTCATGTTTTCTATGGTCAACTTCACTTCATTTGTTAATAAACATCCATTCCTGCATTTCATGCCCACAACACATTACTAAAAAGTTGGGATGGTAAAGTATTTAGCACTTTGTAATGTTGCCATTCCTTCTTACAAGACTTAAAAGACATTTTGGCACTGAGAATACCAAGCGATTCATTGTTTCAAACACATCTTCAGGTGTGCAACTGTACAATCTCCACACATTCTCTATAGGGGACATGTCAGGACTATAGACATGCCTTTGTAATGTGTGTAGCATGTGGTTTTGCATTGCCTTGTTGAAAAATGTATGGTCTTCCCTGGAAAAGATGTTGTCTTGAAGGAAGCTTATGTTGCTCTAAAATCTCAAAGTACTTTTCTATATTTTAAATTACCTTTTCCAAGGACACTGACACAACCCCATACTGTGGCTGACTCTGGCTTTTTGACTTCTTGCTGATAAAATTCTGGATGGTCCTTTTTCTATTTGGTCTGGATCTGGAAGTTCTGGAATACTGATTCGTTTGACCACAATACACATTTCTACTGTGGGATGGCCCATTCCAGATGCCTCTGAGCCCAGAGAAGTTCCAGCTGCTTCTGGAGATGGTTAACATAACGGTCCTTCTTTTGCACAGTAAAGTTTTAAGAGGAATTTGTGAATGTAATTCCATATTGTAGTGCTTGATAAAGTAATCCCTTGCCATGTGGTTCTATCAGCTACTGCTGAATGACAGTTCTTGATGCAGTGCTGTCTGAGGGATCAGAGTTCCCTTTCAACTTTTTTTTGGAATGTGTTGCAGGTCTGAAATCCAGGATTGGATGTATATTAACAAATTAAATTAAGTTGACCAGACAAATATAATTATAATATTGCATTGTATTATATTTCATTAGTTATAGTGTATATAGTATTACATTTTATTTTATTATCTATTTATTCATTATCTATTTTACTTTTTTTATTACCCTAAGGTTTCTTCCTCAACACTTTTAGGGAGTTTTCCTTGCCACTGTCGCCCTAAGAATGCTCAGCTGGGGTGTGGGCCTAGATAGTTGAAAAGTTGCCTTGAGACAACGCTTTTGAAAAATCAGTCAGGGAATCATCTCTGCTGGACCTGCAATATGACTGGTGTCCCATCCATGAGTGGCTTATGCCTGCACCCTATATTCTTTGGGGCATCTTATCCAGGGCACCGAACAATATCCCAGTCCCACACCCTACAAACTAAATGCAATTAATTGTATTGTAGCGACTTTTAGAAAATAATATTCACTAATAGTTACTTGTGTCACATGACATTTTTGGCAGGTGCTGAAACTGATATGTGTTATTGGTTTCTAAGTTAATAATTAAAAAACTTAATTAGTTAATAATCCACGTAGTTATACCTATGCCTCATCTGTGGTTACATATTAATGTCAAATATCTATGACTGATTTTCTGACATAATGACCTGACCTTTGTATAGATTTCCCAGATGCAGGATGACAAAGCACTGCCACCATTTAATGAAGATGAACATCAGATTGAGGCACCTGGTGAGCACCTGGTGAGCTTAGGGCATTTTTTTCTAGGTAACATTTTTAGTCAACTTAGCAACCTATTAACCAAAGTCTCTCTCTTTAATTTAAGGCTATTCGTGGACTCTCTTCCTAAACATCAGTTGAATTGTACTTCGTTGTTGGGCTCATTGACGTATCAGATGGATTTCTCCTACTGACATCAGTGGTCTTGGATTCAACTATGCTTATTGCTAATCAAAAATAAGCATAGGTTCCTATACCAACAAAAGTTTTGCCTTGTGCTATATTAAAACCTCTCACTTTCACACTTTGCCACAAATCTCACTTTCTGTTTTGCATTAGAAGCCTGGAACAAAAGAATAACCGGACAGGCACATTCACGTGTCTTAAAGAGGCACGTGCGCTCTGATATTTAGCAAACCATCAACTTGGATGTTTTGCTTATCATAACCTGTGTAATGTCCTTCATTGGAGCAGAAAGGACATTGACCCAGAGCTACAAGCAGACTGGCTCATGTATGCAGTGTGTGTATATTTATTTTTGTTTGTATGTTTGTTTATTATTTCTATTTACCGGCGCATCAGCATCATTGTCGGTATTCAAGATTTAAGATTCAATATTCGATAATATTCTAAAATGTAGAAGTCTACAATGTGAATACTTATGGCAGTTAAATATTTTCTCGTAATTACAACATAATTGCCATTTTAACAACATAATTCAATACTTTCTCATAATTTTGTCATAATTATGTCATTTTTAAGGACATACAGTGGTGTGAAAAAGTGTTTGCCCCTTCCTGATTTCATTTTTTTTTTTTGCAGAACATCAAACCAATTGAAATATTAGTCAAAGACAACACAAGTAAACAAAATGCAGTTTTTAAATGAAGGTGTTTATTATTAAGGGTGAAAAAAAATCCAAACCTACATGGCCCTGTGTGAAAAAGTGATTGGTGGAGGCATGAACACTGACCTTAACAGAGGCAAGTGAGGCCTGCAGTTCTTTGGATGTTGTTGTGGGGTCTTTTGTGACCTCTTGGATCAGTCGTTGCTTTAGAAATGGCTTTATAACCCTTTCCAGACTGATAGATCTCAATTACTTTCTCAACTGTTCCTGAATGTCTTTGGATCTCGGCATGATGTGTAGCTTTTAAGGATCTTTTGGTGTGCTTCACTTTGTCAGACAGGTCCTATTTAAGTGATGTCCTGATTGAGAACAGGTGTGACAATAATCAGGCCTGGGTGTGGCCAGAGACAGTGAACTCAGGTGTGATAAACCATAGTTGTTTTAGCAAGGAGGCCAATCTCTTTTTCACACAGGGCCATGTAGGTTTGGATTTTTTTCTCCCGTAATAATAAACACCTTCATTTAAAACTGCATTTTGTGTTTAATTTGCTTGATGTTCCGAAACACTTAAGTATGACAAACATGTACAAAAATAGGAAATCAGGAAGTGGCAAACACTTTTTCACACCACTGTACTGTTTTGTAGTAACAACATGTTGAAAGGTTTATTTTTTTATTCTGCATTGCAGCAATATGCCCCACACACACACACACACACACACACACACACACACACACATTCACTGATCACTGTATTTGGTACACCTACTTGTTTCTACCGTCATTGTCCATTTAATCAGTTCCACTTACCATATAGAAGCACTTTATAGTTCTACAATAACAGACTGTAGTCCATCTGATTCTCTACATACTTTTAGCCCCCTTTACTCTGTCCTCTAATGGCCAGGACCACCACACATCAGGTACTATTTGGGTGCTGGATCATTCTCAGCACTGAAGTGACACTAATGGTGTGGTGGTACAGTATGTGTGAGTGTGTGTTTTGCTGGTACAATTGGATAGACACAGCAGTGCTGCTGGAGTTTTTAAACACTGTTCACTCACTATACACTCTATTAGACACAACTACCATATTGCTCCACCTTATAGATGCTAAGTCAGATACATTAGCTCATCTGTTGTTGCACAGTTAGTCTTAGTCATCCTCTAATACTTCATCAGATGCTGCCTACAGGAAGCTGGTGGCTGGTTTGTGGACTGTTTTCAGTCCAGCAGATCCAGCTGATCCACTATTTACCATACCTTGCAAAATCAACCTTCTTGAGCTTTTCCACATTTTGTATTGTTAAAACCTGGAATTAAAGTGCACTTAATTGTGTTGCTTACCCTTTCACTGACAACTATTTCGTAACAATTTAAACAAGATTTTTTATTGTGAATTAAATCTTGTCAAAACATAAATTCACCTGCCATTGTTTCAGTAAAATCTTTCTTCTTGCCACTCTCACCAGCTGGGAAATAGTTGTGCTGTGCAAAGCTTTGCCAGTCTCAACTGCAAATTTCTCCACCTCCTTCAAAGTAAAGCCTATTGACTGCTTCTCACCTCTATTGCCCTCCTTACTCAGTCACTGAGTTCTGATGAATAGCCTTACCAAAGCAGAGCCAAGGTTATGTCATATTCTTTCCATTTCTTAATAATACATGTAATGTGCTCTGTGGAATGTTCAGAGTTTGAGATATCTTTTTATAACAACACCCTGATCAATACTTTTATAGTCGGGCAAAAAGTATTTAGTCAGCCACTGATTGTGCAAGTTCTCCTACTTAGAAAGATGAGAGAGGTCTGTAATTTTCATTATAGGTACACTTCAACTATGAGAGACAATATGAGAAAAAAATCCAGGAAATCACATTGTAGGATTTTTAAAGAATTTAATTGTCACCCACACAGCAAGAACATTTTTGTCTCTACAACACACCTTAACTACTGGCTTTTTTACCTTTTTACCTTACTTCAATACCTTTAACTTACTTCTGTAACTACCAAAAGAAGATTGGTGTGAATACATACAACTGTTGAGAGCAATGTGTTAGAAACTCCGATACGGAAATACACAAGAAAAATGCCCCCCATAATATCCCCCCTTGACTGCGACAGTCCCCAAGCAAGATCTCATCCATGGGGTCAAAATGATCATGAGAGACCGGTCAGCAAAAATCCCAGAACTAGGCTACCATCAACTGTTTTTCTGCAAAGAGGACAGGAAGACTGATCCATGTTAAGGGAAAAATTGGAACCATTGTATGTGAAAATTTTAAGGCCAAACCTCCTTCCATCAGTGAAGAGAGCATTGAACGATGGACGTTTGGCCCCTGTCTTTCCTAAGACATGATAATGCCATCACCCACACACCCGACTGGCAAAGAAGAGTGGCTCCCGTAAAAAGAATTTCACGATCCTGAAGTGGCCTATAGCAAGTTCTCCAGACCTCACCCCATAGAAAATGTGTGGAGGGGGTTGAAAGTCCGTGTTTTGCCCCAAAACGTCACTGCTCTAGAGGAGACTCGCTATGGTCAGGAGGAATGGGCCAAACCAGCTACAGTGATCTGTCGCAAACTGCTGAAGAATTACAGAAACGTTTGACCTCTGTCATGCAACCCCCCCCAAAAAAAAACAAAAAGGTTAGTTACAACAGTGATTGGTTGACACTTTGTCATTGACCAAAATCCGTATTTCCCACATAATTACCAAATAAATCTTTAAAAATCCTACACGACGATTTCTGATTGTTTTTTTATCATTTCGTCTCTGATAGTTGAGTGTACCTATGATGAATTGAAAAATTACAGACCTCTCTTTAATCATTTTAAGTAGGCCACGACCTTGCACAATCAGGGCCCGCTACTCTAAATACTGTTGTGCCCACGTATATAATATTATCCTGGAATGTTTGACCGTTAGTTTGTGTTGGGACCATTCATGATGTTTGTGTAGGTTATGCTCTCAAAACCTGCAGAATAAGCATCTTATATTGCAGATATATGATACATCTACTTGCACACAGCTATTCAATCAATAAGGACATTTAGTTCTGATGGTAATTGCTGCACCAGAACTATGTTTTCAAAGCAAGGGTGTGATTGCAATCACAATATAGTTTGCAATCATTTGCAATCATATTTAGGCTTCCTTTACACTTCCATATTAAGCGTTTGTGTTGTACACTCAGGGACATATAATTCCAATTGGGTTTATAACATTCTAGTTGCACCCGTGACCATTACTTGTGCAGCAGCACTGGCATGATTCATGTTTATGCCACTTAAGGAAGACACCGCCCTATTCAGCCATCCCCTGATACAGGCCTAACCCCCACTTACATCCACGTATGGTCCCGCAACGGGTCTGGGACCCACTCGCTTCGGTTTCGGCAAATGCAACATCCCCCTTCACCCCACCCCAGTCCAGTACATTTTGCCACTGACAAGCTAAATGCTGGGAAATTACCACAAGTTCTTCGACACCCATACTCACGCGCACAATGATAACTCACACACCCCATACGCTAACCTGCCCCCACCACTTACTATTGTTTCTACTTTGTAATGGAACCTTGCCATTATACCACGCCCCACCCTACCACACCGTTTGTCACACCCACCATTCCCTGAGCCGACCCCCCCCACTGTAACAAGTGTGAAAGCTATTTATTTAACTAAAATGCCCAAATATTTGTACAGTATAACTCTGAACAAAAAAGGACTTATAACAAAAAGATCTACCTTCTTTCCCCAACACCCCGTCCACTTGACAGCGGATACTTGCCTGATGGCAAAAATGGACAATCCGCCACCCCCCTCTTTCCCCCCCCCCCCCCCCCTCCCCCCCCCCCCCGCCGGTTTTTAATTTACAGGTATTGTAAGCATGAATTAAAACTTTTACTTGACCAAAATTATGTGGATAATCATGTGCCCTCATCGTTTACAACAACATTCACTTCAAACATTCCTTCTCCCCATCCCCCCTTTGCACGATACACAATACATCACAGCGGCCAATGCCACACCTGAAATTGGTTCAGTCTGTGCTTGTGATGGAAAATCTTACAAGGTTTACACAAAGGTGGATTGTATGTTAGGGTGGCAAGAAAAGCCTATTTGAAAAACCGTGATTGTTCCACCCCCTGTGCTTTGATGAAATGAGGTTAACAAAGGTTCCCCCCCTCCCTCCCTTTTATGGTTCAGGTCCTTCCCGCATACCCCCAACGGACGCAACTGCAAAAAAAAAAAAACACATATGTATAACAAAAAGCACCCCAACAGCCCTACAGCTACCTCCCAAAAATACCAATCCCATACTTCTGTAAATCATGGTGGTGGCAACATTATGTTGGGGGTGTGTTTTTCCTCAGTGAGAACTAGGCAACTGTTTAGGATTGAAAATTGATGCTGCCAAAAACACCCAAATTCTTGAGGGAAACCTGCGGCCCTCTAGATAGCTGAAAATTGGCAAGTGGTTCACCTTCAATAATGACCCTAAGCAGACTGCGTGGACTGTGGTAGCCTAGCGGTTAAGGTACTTGACTATGGACCAAAAACCCACAATTGTTTGGACTGTATCATAAGTCGCTCTGGATAAGGGCATCTGCTAAATGCTGTAAATGTAATAAAAATAATAAGACGTAGCGTCTCAAGGATATGAAGGTGAATGATCTTGAGTATCCTGAATGCCCTGATTCAATAGAAAGTCTGTGGACGGACTTGAAGATAGCAGTCCATTGCTGGTCACCACCAAATCTAACTAAAATTGAACAATTCTGCAAAAATAAATGTGCAAAGCTGGTATGGACATCCAAATAGACTGATGACTGTAATTAAAGCACAATGTGTACAAAAATAATTCAGGTTATTTCAGTTTTTCATACTTTTCTGTACCAAAGACATGCGGTAGGTTAAATAGTCACTCTAAATTGGCCTGATGTGAATGTAATTGACTGATATCACCCTAAAGTTGTTCTGGTCACGAATAGCCATTAATGCCGAAAGCAACGTTAAATAAAATAAAGCCCAAGCCCAAAACCCATGCCGTTGTTACTTGAATGTCGTGAGGCAAAATGTGCAAATAAAGCAGTATGTTTTAATAATGAGTTTTGATTTTAGGCGGTAAGACAAACAAGTGTCTATTTCAAAGCTAATTTGATTTTCTATACGAATATATAACAACAGTAATAAAAAGATAAACAGGTTGGTCGAAGGTCTATAAAGTTGGCGGGTTTGGATTAGTGTCTTTCACTGAAGTGCCAAAGCAACCTTGCACCAGTCGCTCGCAACACTGTACTACTGAGCTCTAAAGTGCCTCTGAAGCAACTAGCAATAGTTACAACCCTGGCAAAAAAAGATGGAATCACCAGTTTGGATGAGCAACTCATTCAGACCCATTTCATTCTTTAAAAACAAACTCAGATCAAAAACATGATACAATAATAAGGTCATTCCAAAGTGCAACTTGTTGACTTTCAGGAACACTTAAAGAAATGAAGAGAAAACATTGTGGAAGTCAGTGAATGTTACTTTCATTGACCAAGCACAGGGAAAAAAATATGGAATCACTCAATTCTGAGGAAAAAAGTATGGAATCATGAAAAACAGATAAACAAAAGACCATTCAAAATACATCACTAGTATTTAGTTGCACCACCTTTGGCTTTTATAACGGCTTTCAGTCTCTGAGGCATGGACTTGATAAGTGACAAACAGTATTATGCATCAATCTGGTGCCAACTCTCTTTGATAGCAGTTGCCAGATCAGCTTTGCAGGTTGGAGCCTTCTTGTGAACCATTTTTTACAATTTCCACCACAGGTTTTCAATTGGGTTGAGATCTGGACTATTTGCAGGCCATGACATCGGCTGAATGTGTCTTTCTCCAAGGAATGCCTTCACTGTTTTTGTCCTATGGCACGATGCATTGTCATCTTGGAAAATTATTTCATCACCTCCAAACAGCTGTTCAACTGAAGGGATGAGAAAACTGTCCAAAATCTCAATGTAAACTTGTGCATCGATAGAAGAATTAACCACAGTCATCTCCCCAGTGCCTTTGCCTGACATGCAGCCCCATATCATCATATTTCTTCAGGCAGGCCTCTTCATAAATCTCACTGGAACAGCACCAAAAAAAAGTTCCAGCATCATCACCTTGTCCAATGCAGATTCTTGACTCATCACTGAAGATAACTTTCATCCAGTCATCCACAGTCCATGATTGCCTCTCCTTAGCCCATTGCAGTCTTGTTCTTTTATGTTTAGGTATCAATGATTGTTTTCTTTTAGCTTTTCTGTATTGAAATCCCATTTCCTTTAGGCGCTTTCTAACAGTTCGGTCACATACATTGGCTCCAGCTTCCTCCCATTTATGCTTCATCTGTGTAGTACTTTTTCGGTTTTCAAGACAAATGGCCTTAAGTTGTTTGTCTTGACGCTTTGATGTCTTTCTTGGTCTACCAGTACGCTTGGCTTTAACAACCATTCCATGCTGTTTATATTTGGTCCATATCTTGGATACAGCTGACTGTGAACAGCCCACATCTTTAGCAACCATGCGTGAAGATTTACCTTCTTCAAGAAGTTTCACAATCCTCTTTTGTTTCAAGAGACATTTCTCTTGTTGGAGCCATGGTTCTTGCCACTCCACTTCGTCCAGCTGCCCTCCAAAGGTGTAATGACGCAGGTGTTTTGTTTAACTGCAGACTAAACGAGCAGATCTACTCTGAGGCAGGTGTCCATTTAGGGAAAGGAAAGTTACTGGGTTTTCTTTATTTTCTACCTCCATTTGAGTGATTTCCATACTTTTTCCTCAGAATTGAGTGATTTCCATATTTTTTTTCCCTGTGCTTGGTCATAAAGTACAATTTCAATGACTTCCACAATTGTTTTCTCTTCATTTCTTTTGAGTGTCCTGAAAGCCAACAAGTTGCACTTTGGAATGACCTTATTTATTGTATATGTTCCTTGATTCTGAAGTTGTTTTTACAGGAATGAACTGTCTGAATGAGTGATCTCACGGACTGGTGAGTCCAACTTGTTGCCAGGGGTTGTACACGAGCTAGGAGCTTCATGACTGTGAGTTTCATGCCAGCAAGCCAATACAAAAACTGTGATATGATCTGATATGATATGATATACATTTTGATGGCCCTAGCCATCTGCCACAAGAGGGCTCATGCCTCATCAGAGACCCCCACTACCCTGGACACCATCTACTCACCTGGGCGTTTGAGTGTCTGCATATATTTTGCTCTGTAGTCTACCTTAGGTTTAATACAGTAGTAATGAAACACACTATGCTACAATAAAGCACGTGTGTTTCATTGGCATTCTTTGGTTGGTTACTCTGAAGGCCTTGTGTGCTTTTTTTCTCATTACTTTTAGTAACAGTAGCATTAATCACAAGAGCAAACATACATGTGAGGCATGCTTCTCTCTCTCTCTCTCTCTCTCTCTCTCTCTCTCTCTCTCTCTCTCTCTCTCTCTCTCTCTCTGTCTCTCTCTCTTACACACACACACAAACACACTCAAACCCCCATCCCAGCTTGTTATCCTAAAACTTCAACATGTACCTGGTCCCACTTCACTGCCTGACCCTGTTGGAGAGGGAGGTATGTCCTCATTGGTGTAACATGTGTATTGCAGTTGTTGATTTATATGATTAATGATTATTTGCAGATAATCATGGCTAGATTAGAGCTGGCGAAGGTATATCTTCAAAGCAACACAGGTCATTCATTTAAGACCTTTAAATGCCTAGTGCTAAATGTGTAGATTGTAAAGGTGAGACTGTAATATGATCAAAGCTCTACCATCTGTATTATTATTGGTGTAATATTTAATGGCTATGTTTTAAGAGGTCTACTTGAGGGCTTTACTGTTAATGTTTGATGAAGCTCAAATCCTTTCATGATCATCTTTATCAGTGTTGTAAGGACAAAATTATGGCTATGTAATTACAGTTTGGCATTTACAGCATGCCGTATAAAATAATTTGCATCTTTTTCCCATTCCCAGCTGGAATGATTGTAAATATGCTTTTAAAATAATACTGAGGAAGATCTGGTTTGGGATGATATTTGTTTAACCTAAGTAACATTCTAAATATCATATAGAAATTGATTTTTTTCACGTCTAACTACTTGTATGTTAAAAGCGTTGCTTAAATTTGATAAGGATTGAACTTTAGGGTCTGCACTATATTATTTTTAATTATCTATATCATTTAGATTTCCGCCAATGGAAAATAATGCCAGTGGAAACTTGACTTTTGATTCAAGCACTCATATATGTAATTTTATGACACCTTTTTTATAAATAGCATCCAGAAGACAGGGTTGGCACTTGATAATGAAAGTAAAAAAAAAGAAACCCATAATAAATATGCAGATCTGGACTCTTTGAGCTCAGATAGTGATCATATTAGAAAGAAAATGCAGTAGCCTACAAGTAGTAACTACAAGTGTACCAACTTCAGAAGTAACCAGATAAAAACAAGGCTTGGTAAGTTGATATTTAAATAAATATGGAATATATATAAACTATAAAAGATGAAAAACACTATTTCTGGAATGTAAAAAAATCTGAATAGATTAAATAATCAGGAATCACATTTTCTCATGTGTGAGACAATCATTTCTAGACTGAAAATGTGATCTGGTGATCTCAGGAAGCTGTTCCCATTTTGGACAATGTTCAACAGCCATGGCTTATTTACTAGTGGGAAATTACTTAATTATCCAATGTACCAAACATGCTTGCTATCTACCAAACAGAAGGGCTAAAATCACTGCCATGGCTCTGCATGTGGCTCTAAACCGAGTAAGCCTCAACATCCATCTATTATTGAATTGCAAGAACAAAGAAAGAAAAAACATCTTGCTGATAATGAACTCATATTGTTTATAGTGATCTGAACTTCCTGAAAAAAAGTTAAACTCGAAACAATAGGGAATGTTTTGTGGAAACAATAAAAAACTATTTTCAAATGACCATACTTACTACACCTGGTTTGTAAGAAGTTATGAAGCATAACAAACACTTGTTATCGTGGGTTTCACGTGTAAGAGCAATGGTCAAGGAGATCCTATATAGAAGATACCAGGGCTGCTGTTAATAATTACAGACTAAGGACAATTGATGGAAATATTTAAGGAGACCAAAGAAACTCCTAAACGCTCTTTCAGAATGGAGTAGAAAAGAGGACAGCCAAGTGGAACTACTACTCAAAACAATATATACACTTAGGACTCAAAGGCATTACAGGTAGGAGTAAGGCATTTTGTGTGCTAGATACACCAGACATTACCTTCATTAAGTATTAGGAGTTTTGTGAAGAATCTTGTTTGTTTGTTTGCAGTGTTATAATATTACTTGTGGTTGCTGTGGTTGACTGAGCACTGAACTGTTCTTATTCCAGCACTCAGTGAGCGAGAGTGGCTAGATTAGATATCGACAACAGAAACTAGCTAATGAAGTTAAACAGCACCAGAGCGTGCATACCCCTTTGTTGTAGCGCCAGCTTATTGAACTGTCTTGTTCATAATACAGTGTTCAAAGCAGTGCAGGATAAAAGGGCAATTCAGCTGGGACTAATTGGTAACACAATTTTGCTCTTCCTTTCCCAGCTTTCCTTTTCTTCTAAATGGGATTTAAGGACAGACCATGTTCATCTTAAGCATGATAAACAAGGATAACTGATTTTGTATTAACTTGAAAAGAAACACTCTCTGTATGCGTGTTTCGAAGCACACAGATGATACAGAGTAAACAGAATCTTTTATTTGATAATAATATACTTTATATTATAAGTTGTTGGCTATACAATTTCTAAAAAAATATATATAAAAAATATAATGTATTGGACACACCCACCATGTACCTCATCTTTTATGTATATAAACAGTATATACAATATATATATCTCTGTTCAAATGATGGAATTATGTATAATAAACCATTCACAAGTCAATTCATTTCTGACAACTTCTAAATACCATTAGCTCCCTTTAACTTCTTGAACACATTTCTAGATGAAAGGAAGACCTTATTCCCAGCAAAAGTTGTCTTTTCTTTATGTAAAAAGTTCCAACATTCAGTATTAAGCTCTATAATCTTGAACTTATAATAATAAGTGAGGCAAAGACATTGAACTTCTCTAGCAGTGACTGGTTTTAGAGTTTTAAATAACTAATTCTTAACCAGGAATACACACAATGTTAACTTTTTTAGTAATATTTCTTAAAATGAACAAAATGGCAGCTGGATTGTGGGTGATTTAATACATTGCACAGAAAGTTCTGTACAATGGATCTGCCTTATGCTGTGGAATAGTGGGGCAGATATTTACAGGACCTTAAAGAAAGATGCTAAGATGCAAACATTTGTGTTTTGTCGAGTTAAATACAATAGGCTGTACTTCTGTAGTTCAATAATACAAATTCTGTCATTGTGACACAGATTTCTACAAGGATTGATAAGCAGAGACACAATGGTACAGACTGCAGTAAATCAGTATGAGGTGTCCAGACCACTTTATACAGAAGATGCCTTTATAAATGAGTATGAGAAAGTTACAAGGAAACGCAAGACCACGCTGGCCCATGTTAAGGAATACTTCACGTAAGTATTCACATAAGTGACATCAAGTGTATGATGTTGTTTGACTCAATGTGTAAGATCAACAGATACAGTGGTGCTTGAAAGTTTGTGAACCTTTTAGAAATTTCTGATATTTCATAACATGAACTTTTATTCTTCTTTAACCATTCTTTGGTAGAACGACTTGTGTGCTTAGGGTCGGTGTCTTGCTGCATGACCCACCTTCTCTTGAGATTCAGTTCATAGACAGATGTCCTGA
>JAJAGP010005011.1:0-39347 GCA_025084515.1 Ancistrus triradiatus | reverse complement strand
CCTTTCTAAGGTCAGGCCACATCATCTCAATAGGATTCAGGTCAGGACTTTGACTAGGCCACTCCAAAGTCTTCATTTTGTTTTTCTTCAGCCATTCAGCGGTGGATTTTCTGATGTGTTTGGTGTATTAGTGAGTGGACCTTTGCTTTCAGTATCTGGTGGGACCCCCCTGTGCAGCAATAACTGCAACTAAACATTTCCTGTAACTGTTGATCAGTACTGCACACCGGCTTGGAAGAATTTTAGCCCATTCCTCCATATAGAACAGCTTCAACTCTGGGATGTTGGTGGGTTTCCTCACATTAACTGCTGACTTCAGGTCCTTCCACAACATTTTGATTTGACTAAGGTCAGGACTTTGAGTTGGCCATTCCAAAACATTAACTTTATTCTTCTTTAACCATTCTTTGGTAGAACGACTTTTGTGCTTAGGGTTGTTGTCTTGCTGCATGACCCATCTTCTCTTGAGATTCAGTTAGTGGACAGATGTCCTGACATTTTCCTTTAGAATTATCTGATATAATTCAGAATTCACTGTTCTATCAATGATGGCAAGCCATCCTGGCACAGATGCAGTAAAACTGGCCCAAACCATGATACTACCACCACCATGTTTCACAGATGGGATAAGGTGCTTATGCTGGAATGCAGTGTTTTCCTTTCTCCAAACATAACACTTTTCTTTTAAACCAGAAAGTTCTATTTTGGTCTCATCCATCCACAAAACATTCTTTTGATAACCTTCTGGCTTGTCCACGTGATCTTTAGCAAACTGCAGATGAGCAGCAATGTTCTTTTTGGAGAGCAGTGGCTTTCTCCTTGCAACCCTGCCATGCACACCATTGTTCGGTGTTCTTCAGATGGTGGACTCATGAACATTAACATTAGTCAATGTGAGAGAGGCCTTCAGTTGCTTAGAAGTTATCCTGGGGTCCTTTGTGACCTTGTAACTGTAACAACTTGTAACAAGCCTTGCTCTTGGAGTGATCTTTGTTGGTCGACCACTCTTGGGGAGGGTAACATTGGTCTTGAATTTCCTCCATATGTACACAATTTGTCTGACTGTGGATTGGAGGAGTCCAAACTCTTTAGAGATGTTTTTTAACCCTTTCCAGTCTGATGAGCATCAACAACTCTTTTTCTGAGGTATACAGAAATCTCCTTAGCTCGTACCATGATACACTTCCACAAACATGTGTTGTGATGAACAGACTTTGATAGATCCCTGTTCTTTAAATAAAACAGGGTGCCCATTCACACCTCATTGTCAAACACCTGACTCTAATTTAACCTTCAAATTAACTGCTAATCCTAAAGGTTCATATACCCAGACCTCTCCACCTGAGATCAAACCCAGGACCTTCTTGCTGTGAGGCAACGGTGCTACCTACTGAGCTCGTATTCATGATCTGGTGTTTTGGCGCATATGTTATTCAGGTTTGGCACTGATAATTGTTGTAGCCAAGCAATGCCTAACAGATGGTACACAGGTCTAGCAATAGCTTAGTATATTCATTTTACTGAAGAAGACTGTGACGTTGTGTTGTCAACACTCAGAGGAGACTTAGCGGCAAACTAGAACACAAGTAATGTAAGGTGTTGTGCTAGTTCATCAACATGTAGTGCAGTGGACTTTGGTTAGGTGGGGAATTTCCTGTGAAGTATAACAGTGATGTGAACCAATAAGAGCAGTGCACGGAGTTACATGACCCAGCTGTCCTTCAGAGATTCTGAAAATAAATAAATAAACTAGTGTACACCACAGCCAGCTTGAAATAATTTTTTTGGACCAAATCCTTGGCATGGATTCAGTCCAGCTTGTGAATGTTCCCAAGTTGCAAAAAACTGGGAACACTAAAATAATTTAAATAATTAATTAATTTTAAAATGGCAAAAAGTTAAAGTGTACATATGGTGCCTTTTCGTAATGGCTCCACCAGGCTGCTCATCTTGACATGCCTGAATTCAGAGCTGTCAGGGAATCAACACTGTGATGGACTCGAATCAAACAACAGGGACTCCTGTTGTCATTGGTAAAGGGCAGATTTTGTTTTCTTCCAAAGACAGATGCTGATGAAAACACACATACGCTTTTACATGCTGTGTTGAGGCAATGTGCACTCTTCCCCTTAGACATTTACATTTGTTGGCCTTGCATTGTTTGTTTCCTTTAAATATTTATTTTTGGTTTTACAAAGTTTAACTTTATTACCATTTAAAATTGCTATCATTAGCCACATGTGACATAGCAATTTGAACTTAAAAATTACACATGTACACTCTTTTGAGGTCAGGTTGGTGGGGGAATAGCAGTTTATGTTCTAAGCTATTTCACATTGTGCTGATTTTCTGGAGTAAAACGATGCCTCTGCGAGTTTATAAAATATGGCCTGCTCTGCCAATGCAGGTGCTAAAACCAATTAGTAATTAATTAGAGCAAAGGAAAAGAAACATAAAAAATGGCTACCACCTGGACCAAACCAAAGCATTTGGGAGGATAATTATCAATCATGCTCTGATAGCTGAATACAGACTATTTAGCCTTGGTCTGCTTACACAAACTGTACTTAGTAAAATCTTAAGGTATTTATATTGAGACATATTAATTTTTTACTACAGTAAATATAGTACCATTTATATCAACTGCATGACTACAATAACAAGGTGCATAAAAGGGGCCATAATAGTATTATGGTTTAATGTTTGTCATCATTTAGCATGCACATGTATTATAAAGTAACATAGTCCATTGCTCTAAATCTCAGTCCAAGTAGGCAGTAATGACAATAAATATGTCCTGGAATACATTACTACACCTTTCTTGTGTACAGATTATGATAAATAAACATCTCTAAATTGGTGCACTGGCTTAAAGCCATATCCAGCATGCCTCATACACATTAAATTAAGATGTGTGAGAATGAAATTAAGAATCTCTATATAGTCATCTAGAACAGCTATTTGTGTAAGGATTTTGCTGGCAATGTTTTTGCAGTGTGATTCATGTAAGTGTGCATCCTCCTTTGTCTTCAGCTGCAACATATTTATTGTCATCAAGCAACTGTAAAGAGGTCCACTGAGATTAACCAAATATTATCACAGATTAGTCATTGATGAATGTCAAACCACATTTTTATATTTATTTGACTTGACTAGACATTATATTTGTTTGTTTCTCTGGACTGCTCATGGATATGACAAAACTGTACCAACAAGTTTGGTTTATTGTTTTTAGCCATATAGATGGTGAGTACACCACATTCACTACACTACATTTTTGCATTCTGAATCCACAGTTCTTTGGAAACTTCTATATAACACACATTTTACGTATAATTATGTATAGCATTTATGTACCAGTGAGCTACAGAATTTGAAACTATGTGTTCAACAAACAAGATAAATTTCACTTTGCAATAGCTTCTTTTGGAAAGTATAAGCCTAGAAAAGTCACCAGGGGCCTGAAGAAACATTGGACATGTTGGGACAAGCAAAAAGTGCCCACTCTTGAGTAGCATTTCCCTGTCAGTTGCAAGCTATAACTCAATCTGATGTAATGACTTTTCTTCTCTCATTGAACATCTGTGCTTTTGTATATATACGTGTTGCATTGACACATTATCCACCATTATTAATACCAAGAAACCGTGTAAATAGTACAAATTCTTTCTGCTATATCTGAGATGAGTTGGCATTCAAATCCCCAAATCATTCTTTCACACCCCTCATTAAAAATGCCATGAAAATGACTTTGGTTGTTAAGTGGGTGACCAGGACAAACATCAGTTTCTCACAACATGGTAGAAAGGTTCATGCCATATGCCATTTGCCATTCCTATGGTTTGGAGAGAAACCTAAGATCATGCTTTGGATTGCTACATCCTGTTGACAAATATAAATGGAATAACATTAAAATCCAAACATATTGTTAAATATCATAATTTACCATCTGCTAGGAGGTTAGTACCTCACAGTCAGGAATTACCTGTGCCAGAGCCTCCAAAATACACAACAAATGAATAGCAATGAGTCTGCTGATAAGACAGTAGACTAAGTAGATGAAAATATGTTCACCCTTGCACATTTTAGAAGTAAGGTTGCACATATTTCTTGTGTCATGTCAAGTTTATTAATGAATGCAGAATATAAACTTATTGTAACATGTAATTGCTCCATCACTTAAAAACCACAACTGATTTCATAAAACAGATCCAAATTCAGTGTGGAAAGTACTATAAGGTCATTGTCTTTAGGTTACAAAACAAATACTACTACTACTACTACTACTAATAATAATAATAATAATAATAATAATAATAATGATAATGAAATGCAATTTTGTTGCCCAGTGAAATTTGATTACAATATTCACAGTATTCTAAAGAGCATCTTGTGAAAAGATTCATTTAAATTGTTATTATTATTATTATTATATGATTTGCAATGAAAAACACTAATAAATTCAAGAAAATTACAAAACAGAACATTTTCACGAGTGGTTTAAGAATTTTGCATCCACTGCATCTACCAAAGTACTCATTCGACATTATATTAGCCGTTAATATTAATAATCATATATTGTGCTTTAAACGTTTTTCTTGTTTCAGTCTAGGACTAAGAATAATAATGGGATATAAGCTGCATAATGAGTATTGTATTACATATAAGACTAAATAAAAGTGACTGCACTTCAGGAAGTGTTACAAGGAAGTGCTACAAGTTGTCTCTACTGTTATTAAACGTTTAAAACAAACCAAAATGCTAATGATAAGCAAGCTTATATAGGTTTTTTTGTATGTTTGTTTGACATTATCCTCTCCACTAGGCTATTTTCATTCATTGCTTCTGTCCTGTCATGAGAATGGAGGTGTTTAACGTATTTTATCTATTCATCATAAAATGCATACTACATTTTTCCCCTGGCAGCACAACCATGCAGCTGAGTCTGCTCATAGCTTGTTCTTGAAATATCTGAAGAATTTAACTTAAAACCTTATGCCAATTAACACAGCAATCACACAGACCAGATGTAGGGTAAAATGTGTCTTCTGTTATCTAATGCTTTCAGCACATTCTAATGACTACTGCCCTCTAGATTTCTCACTAAAGAACCAGTCTGCAAAGCATTTCTTTTTGTCATGGCAAAGCAGTGAGGTCATTATAACCCATACCTTCCCACTCATCCGTCAAGTGGATTTCAGAATTATGAATGGTCAAGAATGAGAGAAGCGTTATAAAACAAAAATCACAAAGCCACATCTGCCTTGATTGTTGAATTTATGATTCCAGCCACATAACCACATGCCAAATGTATTTCTGATTTCTATGTTTATATCACCATAACTAATCACGTTTCTGTTCAGTGCTGTTCTACACTGAAAGGCAAAAGAATTACAACCAATGTTAATGTTATGGTTCAACACAAAATTGACCTGGCTATTCATACAGTGTTTTGAAAGGTGCAAACTAGACACCAACAATGTCAAACATTTGGAACTGGTGACCAGCCAATAAATCTATACAATTGAATTGTATGTTATAATTAGTCATATACTTTCTATTGCAATAACATCTATAATGTTAATATCATTTAATAAGATTTACATTATGGACACTGTGAAATGTAATTCTAAAACAATAACATGCTTTGAAGCAGAGTGAGGTTCAGTGCACAATATTAATGAGGTCAGTGATCATGTTAATTGCACACACTGTTCATGGCATATTTTAATTAGTTCTCTATATCCCACTCTAATCAACTTGAAATATTCTTGATGTGCTACATGTGCAAGTTTTTTTTTTCTTATAAGTCCATAAACAATCTGTTGAATAATTTAATAGCTTTCTTTAAAGAATTTGAGGTCAAAATCATAAGGAAGTTGCCAGTCATGCTAATGCTTTCCTCCAGTTTTACATTTCAAGGATCTGTGATTTACTCTAGGAAAGACTTGCATTATGTACCCACAGCATGCTTGTAAAAGAGTGCTGCCTGGTTTATACAAAATAGCCTGTTGATGCTCAGAGACATGTGCAATGCAATGGTTTGGGTTTCACTTAAAAGAACATAATGTTCAAAATAAGACATATTGAATGTATTTCTTAATTTGGATACGAGGCACGTGCCTTTGCGTTTCAAGTCAAGCTGATGTTTGTCTAGTGAAGCGCACAAAGACGCAAAACATGCCGTTTTTATAAAGTGCATTAAGTTTACAAATTACTCCCTTAACAAATAACCTTTCCAGGCACTATTTGAAGTGCCATTATATGCGTGTTCCAATCTAGTGCTTCACCTCCAGATTTTATCATTTATTATACTGATGAGAAGCAATTAAAAGAGCAGATGTCCACAAGCTGCCTCATCTGTGACGGGTAAATAAAATACCAACTGATGTAATGAGACTACACGAAAAGGAAAAAAACAAAAAACAAAAAAAAAACAGTATGATGTTTTTTGTGTATGTTTACAGCTTCATTCCAGGTAGAAAGCCACATATGTTTAACCTATTTAGTTATTAAAACTAAAAGTGTGAGAGAATTCCTATCTAACGCCGTTAAAACTAAATAGGATATCCATCCTACCTCTACTGGTGAAAGTGAACATTGGTAACTGTCTCAGTAGAGCTACTGAGTAGATCTAGATCTCCCATGACTCATATAGTAGCTATGAATAATATTTATTTATGTCTATTGTATCATGTCTAACGTCACAAAATGAGATATCGTATGCAAACCGACCTGTGCATGTATACTTGGAATATCTGGGTGTATGCACTGATCAATCATAACATTAAAACCACCTTCCTATATTGTGTAGGTCATCCACTTGCCACCAATAGTCTGACATATCAAGGCATGAACTCCAAAAGACTGTTCTGTGGTATCTAGCACTGAAACATTACCAACATATTCTTTTAATCCTCTAAAGTATGATGTGTGGCCTCTATGAACTGGACTTGTTTGTCCAGCACATTCCACATACGTTCAATCAGACTGAGATATTGATCACTTGGAAGCCAAGCCAACACACTGAAATCGTTGTTTCGGTCCTCAAACCATTCCTGAACAAGTTTTGTAGCATGGCAGGGTGTATTGTCTTGTTGCAATTTGTTGTTGCCATTAGGGAATACTGTTACCATGAAAAGGTGTACTTGGTCTGCAACAATCTTCAAGTAGGTGGTACATGTTAAAATAACATCCAAATGAATGCCAGGACCCAAGGTTTCCCAGCAGAACATTGCCCAGAGCATCACGCTGTCAATGTTATCTTTTCATGTGTGGCTTCTTAATGTTATCTACATGTATTTATATTTAAACATAAACTTACAGTATGTTACTTTGCATTTATCCTGTGTTTTAAATAAGCTGTAACAGTGTCTATTCTTGACATAGCTGCATCTAGCATGAACATCCCTGCACGAACTAATTTGGAATGACCCCATTTAGCAACACTGTCAAAGAAACATGACAACACACACTTGTTTGTGCCTTCACCAATCTTCTGTGTTCTGAGGGTAATGACACAAGTGAAGCTGTATAGGTCATAAACAACCCTTATGACTCATGTTAGCTGATGGGTCTAGCGGTGCGTTGATGGGGTAAAGGTTGATGGGGATAATAAGAAAAAAAAAAAGAATGTGATATGTGATATGTGTTATACTTGGATATGTGCATAAACATTTAAAATTCTTAGAACTGATGATTTGTGTATTTTATTTTAGTAAGTTTTGTAATTTGTGAGGCTTTTATAACTTCAAGCAAATTACTTCCATTCCTTTCTGAGCCTTTAGTGCATTATTAATAGTACATGTATTATTATTGTTAGACTGCCATTATTACATGTATGTGTCTGAAAAAAGACATTTAATACACTGTATTAGTGAAACAACAAACTGATATGCTTATTATTTTGTGTAACAGGTTTAAAATCAGTGCACAGATTTTATTGTTGCCACTTTTGTGTGGGAAAAGTTAAACAAAATTACATTTTAAATTTGCAAGTCCTGCCATGCTGGCTTCAGTCTGTGAGAGTCTTTGTAATGTAATAATAAAGGCACTTTGGCAAGATATCTAGAATGATTTGGTGAGCGGCGCAAAAGCACACACCCCAACCGACAAGCACTGTGTCAGCCAAAGGTCAGATATATACAAGAGGGCAGAAATGCCTACCTTTGTATTTCAAATAAAAATCAATGACAGAAGAAATAAAAACATTATCTACAGCAATCATATTTTAACCCAAGGAAGATGTTAATATATAAAGGACTTTGTAGTAAATGTAAGCTTGGTAATTTGTAATTGAAAATTTTCTTATAGACATATGTTTATTCGGTTACACTGCATTGTGTATTGTAAGAATAAACCAGTGTAAGATGTGTTTTGAGGATTCTTCTTTTTATCCATTGGAAGTTTAAGCAGTTCATTCTTGTCCAACTCTGTTAGAAGGTTTTCTGGTTATGTTAATTTTTAGTGTTAGATACGAATTGTCTGTTTTAATTCCGACAAAAAAATGCATTTGAAGTACTGTTAATAACGCATTAAAGATGAATGCTTACACTGTTAAGTTAAATGTAACCTATTAGATTAGGTGGTGCATAACTAAAACTCCAGGCAGCCAAACTGTTAAGTTAATAAAAATAAATAAATAAAAACATTTTATACGTAACGTGTAAATGTATAATCCATCATCTTATGTGACTGGGGGGTGTCTAATATTTATTTATGTAATACTTCTGAGTATCTCTAAAAGATAGGACACGGTATGAACTCGTTCACTTATGTTTTCACAGAGGAGATTCTTTTAAAAATATATATAACTGTTGGACGACTTGATGTTTGATATTAAATGAAAAAAAAATCATTTTAAACCAATGCAATAACGGAAGGAGGACGATAACAGGAACATAAGCATTAAATGCGCATTGCACTGTATATATCAATACATAACACTTTATTGCTAGTCTAACGGTGCATGAATGAAAATGTACTAGAATCTTAGAAAATCATATAGAGAGTGTTAAATAGAGTCGAACAATTCATTTATTATCATCACTCACACATCTCAAAACCTAATAGTCCATGAAAAGAGAATATGGATGTTACGGGGGGGGGGGGGGGGGGGGTGATCACCTCACACATCAGGGGCATTCGCACCGTTTTTCGTTATTAGTGTTTGATGTACCAACGTATTTGCGTCAGCACCCCCCCCCCCCCCTTTTTTTTTTGTGCAGTCAATTTTTGCAGTTTAGCACCAGTCCGTACTGTGCACAAGCAACATACACCCTTGCAATGTAAACACTATAGGCTAGTGCATACAACTTCAATACTGTGCAATCTGAATTGACAGGGGTTTCATACTTGTCACTAAAAATGTAAAATCCTTAGTGTTCGGTACTGTACGGTACGGTACCCCCTCAGTAGTATTTCCATAATAGAAATGCAAGAGTGAAGTCAACTTTTTAAGGGCTTATACTATATTAATTCATTCATTTTAATTCCCGTTTCATTCAACTCACTGTCGCGGGTTAAACTCTATTGTATCAGGCCTAATTCAACAGTAACTATTAAATAAACACAGAATTAAATCAGCAATTTAAGAGTTAATTCTGGGTTCCCACCCTCTTACACACGCACTAAATCAATTAATCAGTCATGTTGAAATTAATTAAGCAGTTCCATAGCAGTTCAGGATTTGCACTTTACATCCTGTGGTTATAAACTGGGGGCCTGTTTGTGTTTTGTCTTCCTACAGCTCCACACATGGGACATGCGATTGGACATTTCGAGTTTAGCCCTTAACTTAACTAAAAATAATTAATAACAAATACAATGTTCACGCCTACGCAAAACAAGGGTTAAGGTCATTTTCTATAAATGTTTCTCTCTCTCTCTCTCTCTCTCTCTCTCTCTCTCTCATGCTGAAGTTGTAATGTCGCCTATTTGATGTGATCTCTGCCTAATGGGGCGCTCAAGCACGCAAAGCAAGCAGTGAGGAACAAAAGCCCATAGCACTGACTCTCCTAGACTTCTGGCTTTAACTATACCCCCCTCACCCCCACCACACACACACACACACACACACACACACACACACACACACACACACAACCTTTGAAAAACTATTGGACCATAATTGCTCAAACTATTGGGCATAATTAGACATAACAATTAAGCAACGTCAGCAATTTAAATGAAAACAAGTTGATAGCCCAAATAAAATAAATCCGTCACGACTTGTCGTTTTTTAAATGCGAACACGACACGGGAGACTCGGTCAAGTCATGCTTGCACTTAAATAGAAATAGCAAATGCAATTACTTAAATTACTTAAAAAAAAACGTAGAAAAAGTCGGTGCGACTTAATGTAATTATCCTCATAAGCAGAAAAAAGAAAACTCACATGGTGTGCTTGGCGGAACTCTGTGAATGGGCTTCATTGGACTTCTTTGTAGTTTAGCGTTTTGGATTTAAGGGTTAAATCGTTATTGTACAAAAACAATCCCCTAACTTTTTAGTTATAACTTCCATCATGAAAATAAGTCTGTGTTCTGTGATGCTCTTAAGTTAGAAAATATTATTTATTAAATTACATTTACATTTCAGTCAAGCAACAAAAATATTGAAGGCATTTTGAAGGCTGTACTTGTAATTCTTTAATATTGTACGAAATGTAACCAAACATTATTTGGAAAACTAAATTTACACACCTTACCAAATGCATTTCTCAATAAATACCGATAAGGCCTATCTCTAACATGAGTTACCGGATCCTTTACATGCGGATAAATATGGAAAAACGGAATTGTATACAAGTAACCATTTCTTGCAAAGTGGTATTGCAATAGACAGTTTTATATCTTATCACTGATACATAAACAAGATTGACACGGAGTTTCAGGCTTTCACTACACAATTTATCGACATGACATTAAATAACAACAACTGTGCTACTCAGACTGGACTTTAGACGAAATGTTGCACTGGATACAAAAGCACATTAATATTAATAATCGGTTAGGTAAACGTGTAGACGTTATAATACTGAGTAATTCACATTTGGTACACATTAACTATAACATTCTGCATTTTCAGTCAAGACTAAATCATCGCAATATTCGTAAAGCCATTTCATTTTCCATATATCTAGGGACCACATTTTCCCACAAATTCCCTTAAACTGTATTGTGACTATTTACAAAATAAAAATATTACATTTTAAAGTAGGTAAATCTTTATGTACAAAAATGCAGGCGTTTGACCCGCTGGCATGCAACTGATCTGTGAGCAGTCTTTCCCAAAAAGAATAGTTAAAAAAACATATAATAAAAAAGGGGAAAGGGAAAGGAAAATTAAAAATATATGTATATTGGGGAAAGACTGTTTAGTTGTCGGTCACGCACCGAGTCCATGCACTGATCTCTTTTTGCTATACAGCCAGAAAACAATCGAGGTTCTCCATTTCTGTAACCCTCTTTAAGGTCCTTGCGAATGTGCTGATTGTTTTCATTTCCAAGCAGTCTTAATTCTGCAGTCTTTTTGTCGAAAATATTTACACGTACCATTCGTTAAAATTTGAGGCCAGGGTAGAGGTGGTGGTGTGGTGCACGGTGGATGAGGCTGAGGGCGATATGGAGCTGCTGCTCTGGTTCTCTGTGGATGGAGAGACGATGGTGGGAGGAGTTGAGGATTCGTAGCCAGAACTAGCTGCAGGAGAAGGCTGAGAGCCCTGAGATGACGACTCGTGAACCTGAAATGTAAAACATATATAAAATTACGATTCCATTTACAAAATAGAAAAATATGAACGTTTGCTTAAAATATAAAAACCGGCGTTTAAACAATGGCTCGCCAACACGGGACTTAAAAAATATAAAAGGTGAAAAAGAAAAACAAAATTAAAACCGAAAGAATAACCTTGAAGGTTAAACGACAAGTTCTGAAGATCATGCCATTTTTTAATCAATGCAAAACTCGAAGCAAAACAAAACAAAACAAAAAAACTACAGTTCAAACTAACGGTTATGCATAACCCTAAACATTTTACCGAAGTGAAAAAAAACCTCAAATTAAATTTATAAAAATAAAGATGTAGAACATAAAACGTGTGTTTAAGTCACTTATTAGTGCTACATATCACTTTTTTGCATATTATAAGCAAAGTGGTGTCTTTAATAAAAGATCACTCTTTCAAAATTAAATGATTTGTGGACTTAAAAGCCAAAAAATGTAAAATATTTACACAACGTAACAGACATTATTATTGTAAGTGTTATTACATACCTTCATGTGTTTCCGGAGGGAGCTGGGGTGTGTGTAGGATTTGTCGCACATTTTGCACAGATAAGGTTTGTCTGACGTGTGAACGTGCATGTGTTTCTTTCGGTCACTGCTGTTAGCAAACCGTCTGTCGCAGCCGTCAAACTCACACTTAAAAGGTTTTTCTCCTATTGCAAAAAAGACCAAAACAAAATAAAACACAAACCAAACATTATTTTTAAAAACTGAAAAAGCATTTTTCCTTAATGAACAGTGTTCTACAACTACAAAGTAAAGCAAATATAATTTAAACTGCCTTGAATATGTACATGTTAATGTTCTCTCTCACATTTCTGTGACTGCACTATAATCGCTTTTTACAGCCTATATAGAAAAAGACAGAATAGCTCTTGCAAATAAATTTTAGAATCCACCTAATAAATCCGAACATAAAAATTAAACTGAAAACAACCAAAAAACATTATTATTATTATTATTATTATTATTATTATTATTATTATTATTATTATTATTTGCAGTGGTAGTAAGAATAGTGGTATTAGAAATAGTACTAATAGAATTAATAGTTGTGCAATAATAATAATAATAATAATAATAATAATAATAATAATAATAATAATAATAATAACGTAATGATTCTACAAACACGAGTGTGTAGAGATTTTTGTAATTATTATTTTAAAACTAATAATAATAAGACCGGATTCTTACCCGTGTGAGTCCTCTTGTGGATTTTTAGGTTTTCCGATCGGGCAAACACTTTGCCGCAGCCGGGAAACGGACATGGAAAGGGTTTCTCTCCGGTGTGCACTCGGATATGGTTAACAAGCTTATACTTCGCTTTGAACGGTTTTCCTTCCCGTGCACATTCTTCCCAAAAACAGATGTGATTTGACTGTTCGGGTCCGCCAACATGCTCAACTGTCAGGTGGGTGACGAGCTCGTGCATGGTGCTGAAAGTTTTGTTGCAGGACTTTTTCGGGTTGCTGAGCTGCTCCGGTTCGATCCATTTGCAGATAAGCTCTTGCTTGATCGGTTGCCTCATGTAACGGAAGAAGGCTCCGGCACCGTGATGCGCGGCCATGTTCATGTTCACGGGGCCGTAGCCATGTAGCTGCGTGGAGGCATAGTGCGGCTCTGACCTCGGGCTCGCGACATGGCCGTACTGCTCAGCCCGGCCGTACACGTCACCTGAGAATCCCAGGCGCATCTGACCGTTCACCACGCTGGAGGCGGACGCGTGAGACGCTGCTTGCTCGTGCAGTCCTGGAAAGAGCAGGTGCCCTGCGGCATCCGAGTGCCCGTGCGGGCCAGCGAAGCCTCCGGCGGCCGAGGCGAAAAGGCTGTGCTGTGCGCCGGTTGCGTCTCCAAAGCCCCTGTTCCGGAAGAGAAAGTCCCGCGTGGAGTTGAAAGCCGCAGCTGCGGCTGTGGAATATGAGCCAACATGTGTGGCGTGGTGGTGGTGGTGGTGGTGGTGTCCCAGGGCGGCAGCGGCTGCGTACCCGGCGGGCGCCTGCGAGGAGAAGGCTGTCTGGCCGGCAGAACCGAGCTCATGCGAGCCGTGGTTGATTTTGAAAGCACCCATGCCGTCGGCAAATGGATTGATCCCCAAAGCCACTTCTCGGTCCGCCACTTCGCCCGCTGAGTGGTGTCTGGAGGAACCGAAAGTAGTGACCCCGATCGCCGGATACTGCGCTCCTGCGTCCAAGAGCATCTTCAGCCCGCACCCGGAGGAGACCGAGAGAGATGCAAGAAAACAAGTCTAACAACTGTTTCTGTTGGGGTTATCTCTCTCTTTCTGATCCAATTTCTCTCTGTGAGCAAAATAAACTCCAATCTCTTATTTCACTTCTATTTACCTTTTTTATTGTGGAGAAGGGATGTTTCCCCTCACAAGTCCAGTTCATCCGCACAGTGCGATTATTATTGTCTCTGTCTTGTTTTTGCAGTTTTATCTTCTTCCCAACTTTTCACCTCCTCCTCCGCGACTCGAGCTGCTCCGGACTGATAGTCGCAATCATTCCTGCAGATAAATGAATTGAAAAGACAACACACAGTCCACCCCTGATGAATGGGGAGGGGAGAGGGGGGTACGGGGGGCAACACGTGACCTATGTGCGTGAACGGTTATTGGCGAGAGTGCGCTCCTTTTCTCTTACCCCTCCTTTTACTAATATTCACCTTTACCAAATAACAGCGCCTGCATCCTAAGAGGCTGTGCGATTGGTCGGTTTGCATCATCAATCTACGCTATATTGTATATAGTGAGGATGCACCCGGACTGTTGATTTACCTCTGAAATTCAGGAGGGAAAAACAGAGTTTGTCGAATGCATGGATCAATGACTTTGGTGGTTAAAGGCGTAGTTTTCCCACATTTTGGCCTAAACATTTCCCAAAGGCCATAATGTGTGATCCATAACACTGGCATTGCACAAAGCATGGACAGAAATGTGTGGTATTTTAATAAATATTGTGAAGTGGTGCAGTCTTTATGTGTGTTTATTTCTTATGCAATCATCTGGTTTATAAATATTTTTTCTGTGACAGCAGAAACAAGGGATCAGGCCACAGCGACATTTAACCAACGCAGATGGGTTTCATAACCCATCTATGATGTTGAGTCACGTTTGTGTTTGTGCTGAACTTTAGTGTTTTGCCTGTTACAAATTCATGTTCCAGCTACAAGTAAGTAAGCCAGTAATAATTTACTTTCCGACCATTATGCAGTTTGTGATCTCATTTAGGTGACTTTTTTCTTCAAAACATAACTTTGCTTTCTACCTTTTAGTTTGCATGTCTTAACTCGCTCGTTCCTCTGCTGGAAATGTATAGGCCTGCTCACTTTATAGAAAACCTAAACTTGGTTCGTTGTATTATATTTTGGCTGTGTGTATTTTAAGAGAGCCTGGTAGTAATGCAGTAATGTATCACTTTTGCGTGAGAAAAAAAGGTTGTGGCTTGTATAAGTTATCAAGTGGGATTTGCGGCATTCTCACTGTAGGAAACTCCAGGCGACTGCAGTTCAAAGCCATACGAGGCATGAAAATCAAATCCGGACTGCAGCCTTGTACTTCGTACATTTTCCATCTCATTCCAGAGAGCAAAACAGAGAAAAAGAGAGAGGGACAGAAAAAGTGCAAGGGTCTGTGATTTTTTTCCCTTTACTAAAGGACAGTTTGCACTAAGAAGTCTGGACCATGTCATCAACATGTGGAACACGGTAAGAACAGAGAAAGTTACCGAGTGCCAAACGACGTTGTAGGTTGTATAGAAATGACTCCACAAAAAACAAAAACAAACAACAACAACAAATAAAATGCCCACGGGGATAGCTGCATGTGATTTCTGAAGTTTGAAGTTCTGAAATTTGAAGTTGTAGACGTATAATAAACACTTTAAGAACACTAATAAGAATTTGTTAAATAACACCCAGAGATTTAGTTTGTGCCCGTCTGTAAACTGTAAGCGCAAACTAAACATTCATAGATTTTTGCAAACAACAAGGGTTTAAACTTTGATTAATAATTTTTATTTTCTTAATTATTTATGGAAAAGAATTTTAAAAACTCGGCGTTGAACATGCATTTAAATATAATTTATTTTTGTAATGTTTCATAATGTGTGAACATTATGTGTACTTCTTGAACTTGCTTATGTTTATATATATATATATATATATATATATATATATATATATATATATATATATATATATATATATCAAGATCAAGTTATTAGTTTTGTGTTTTTGTACTCTTAAGCCAAAGTTTTCCCAACTTTACTCAGGTGCACCAGGTGCATCCTGCCTTGCTCATTTCACTTTTCTAGTTTATTATACAAAAAAATCAAAACAACTTACAGCAGCAACAGCAACAACCAATAAAGTTTTTTTTTTAAACGAACCATTTAAGGTCTCCGCTGAAGAAAATTTCTGCATACTACTACAACCTATAGGTCATAACTCACACTCTGAGCCATTTACATGTAACATCTTCACTACCCATCATATTTAACGCGTAATATGTAATGTTTACTTATTTATGACGTGGGTTGGTCTGGAGTTGTCAGTAAAGGCCTGATGTATCAATTTATTAAATAACATTAATTAATTAATACTGATAGAGCTACTACTACTATTATTATTATTATTATTATTATTATTATTATTATTATTATTACTACTACTACTACTACTACTACTACTACTACTACTATTACTACTGCATTATTTTTACTGATGCAGCTTATTAAAATTTATTTATTTCTTTAAAGATATAACATATATGCCTACTCATTTGGCACGGTATAATATTCGTAAATTTTATATGTTTTGTTTATATTGTGTTGTTGATATTTTATATAACTTCTGCATTTTATTGCAATTAAAAACGAAACATCGCTTTGTTCTCGTTTTCCCACGCACTCAGGTAAAGCCAGTATTGTTTGAGGTCCAGCCCCGGTAAAATAAATAAAGAATATCAAGTTCATTAAAGCGATCTTGTAAAGCTTAAGACCCGAAACATCAATTAAACTTGGTTACATTTTGTATCATTGGCCTTATCCCTATGAAGAGGTATAGCAAGTTGTCAAATGACATCAAAGACCTAAAGACTATTGGGAACAAATCAGTAACTGATCGAGCGACTTTTATCTCTCTTCATCAGTGTGTCTAATACTTGAAGATATTTGCACTTTTCATGTTTTACATGAACCGAAAAGTACAGCTTGACCCCCACACTATCACAAAACACATCTTGTTTGATTTCATTGAGGTGGTCTACACAAGCAGCTATAGATGATCGCAGTATTCAGTTAGACGTTGATTATGTCATGTAAATGTAACTATTTATTGTGTTGAATGAAAGTTAAAGTCATTTACATGAGCCTTATATGCAACAGTTAAAGGTTAAAAATATAGGTCAAAACTTTTTGCTTACACCACAGCAGATAATAAAATCAAATATTTTACTGTACATCGTGATCGTTTTGATTTCTCAGAGAGAATTAGAAAGCAAATTAAAGAGCAAATCCGTCAGTGCTCCTATAAAAGGGTGCACTAAAAAGTTATCTAGACTAAAACACCCTTAATCAACACTAAAAACCTTTGTATTTGATTAGGATTACCAGATAAATTAAGACTCATTCATATTTTACAGACGTTAAAGGCCTAACCGGGACCTAACCGGTAGCACAGAGCGCAAGACGGGCGTCACACACTCACTCACACTGGGACAGTTTAGACACACCAGCTGGCCTAAAGCATGTCTTTAAAATGGGAGAAAATCCACGAAGACTTGAGTAGATTATGCAAACTCCACACAGGCGACGTCCAGAAGCTAACTGCACCACCTCATCGCCTACCTACTATTTCATACTTAAATAAATATGTTAGTAATTAGGTTTGGTAAAATAGTTGTCTGGTTATACCATTTCAAACCAAGTGAGCTTATACATTGTCATACTATAATTATAAATATATTTTAATAAAATAAAATTTTAAATCATTTTTATTACAGCAGATACTAACTATAAGCCACTACTGATTATCCTTGGGTTTTTTTGTGGTTTCTGGCTGCTACACTACTCAATGCAGCCATGTGCTGCCTGCGTGACTTTGCTGACCCTGCACACTCCTCTCTGACGAAATGCCTCCTCTTGCGCTCCTGATCCACCGTTGAAGAGAGACTAAAATTACATCGAATGGTACAGTTTCTATAATGTACTGACTTTCCAGCACTACATCTGGACTTTTTTCTTCGTAGTTAAAAAAACACTGTCTAATATCTCTACAAGATACTGTCAGAACTCCACAACTCCACAAGATAGCTACTGTATAAAACATATACTGTATACATACAATACAGCAAGCAATATACGCAAGGCGTTCGTTTGGGATTAGTTAGCAAACATTACGTTGACTCAGCATGGAAGCTACAAGCAGTTTCAGCTTTGATAATATCAGAAAACCTACTGTATTTGGCTTCAACAGTAGCTCTTCCTTGCAGTAATGCGACAACGATTTCCTTGCTTGTAGATATAGCTAGATACAAGTGCGCTAACCTTTGCATAACAACAAAAACTTTTTCTATCCTAACTGTTGCCTGAGGCTCGGCGCAGGCGCTTTGGCAGCTTGCTGTCACTAAAAACTTTTTTTTCTTCCCCTTCACGCTGGAAACTGTCACAAGTGACGTCAATCACCGAGCTCTGACCAATTAGAGTGCGGAATGATTGTTTAGCTCCGCGGGCTGCAGCGCCTGCCATGAATCTCCATTCAGTCTATCAAAGCGTCCCGCTGCTGCCTCTCAACCGAATGGGATCCCATGTAGACAGAGAGATAAGAACTAAACTTTAGCAAGTTTAAAATTTTATCTCTTTCTGTATTTTTTCCCACCGCGATTAAAATATATTTGTCATCATCATCATCATTATTATTATTTTGCCTGCTGTCAAGTTATTCTGAAAAAGAAAATTAGGAGTAATGAGCGTGGATACATTGGGAAGCCCCGTGATGGACCCTGCGTTTTCCAAACGGAGCACGGCGCTGAGATTAGTTGACTTGGCAGGGGCTCACCACCATCACCATCATCATCACCACCATACCCCTCAGAGCGTGACAGGCTTCCCGGGGTTCGGCGGGCACGCACACTCAATGGCTCACTCGCACCCTGGGGAGATCACGGCGGAACCCCGCCTGGGGCCGAGTCCATTCGGGCCAGAACCCATGGGGCACTCGGCGGCCCTCAAAATCAGCCCAGCCCATCATTATCCCCACCATCATCACCACCACCACCATCACAATCATCAAATCGCAGGCCACGGTGAAGTGGTCTCCAGTCCAACTGGAGCTTTCGGTCCAGTGCAGGCGGCGGCGTCGGTCCCGTACTCCATGTCTCACGCGGCCCATGCCTTATCCGCAGGTAGGGATTTCCTCATTCGCCGAGATCTGACAGCCCAAGGCACCATGCCTGCGCTGACCGAGCAGACTTCTGGTTCCGCCTCTCACCACGGAGTGTTTGTCTCGACCGCAGGTAGCTACCCGGGACACTATGGTCATCTTCACCCCGATGCCGGAGCGCATGCTCTCTTCCCTGGACTCCATCATGAGCAGCCGTCCAACGGAGCACCAGGTGGCCAAACCCCGAACGGACAAATAAGGCTAGGCTTACCGGGAGACATGTACGTCAGGACCGATCACTTGAGTCAAGTGGCGAGCACCAGGTCGGATCCGTTTGTAACAGCATCGCCTCTGCACGGTCTCAATCTGAACATGAACCTCAGCACCCACCACCACCACCATGGACACGGTGCCTTTTTCCGTTACATGCGACAACCGATCAAGCAAGAGCTCATCTGCAAGTGGCTGGAGCCTGAAAACTCGGCCAAGAAACTCTGCTCCAAAACTTACAGCACCATGCACGAACTGGTGACGCATGTGACCGTGGAACACGTCGGCGGACCTGAACAGGCAAATCACGTCTGCTTTTGGGAAGAGTGTCCGAGAGAGGGGAAGCCATTTAAAGCCAAATACAAGCTCGTTAACCATATCAGAGTGCACACCGGAGAGAAACCCTTTCCGTGTCCGTTCCCCGGCTGCGGCAAAGTGTTTGCTCGATCTGAAAACCTAAAAATCCACAAGAGGACGCACACAGGTCAGTTATTTTATTTACACGATGTTTATATGCAACCTGTGTTTAGAGCAGTGCAAAATTGCACTCACATATTAAAATTATGCAGTTTGTATTTAATTAATTATCTAGATGATGTTGTTCAGGCAAATGAGTAAAGCTGTTAAATAATTAAATAGCTATGTATGATTCCATTTAAGCTTTTTGATGTTAATTTGCTTGCTTACAGGCTCAGTTGTGAAATATGGCCAGTGTGGTTAATGTACTTGTCGTCGTTGTTGTTGTTGTTGTTGCTGTTGTTGTTGTTGTTGTTGTTGTTGTTGTTGTTCTTGTCGTTGTAAACCATACAGTGTCGTTTACCTTTGTCCCTAAATTAATGTTTTTATGTACAGAGAAAAAAAATACCTCAAACCATTCATTTAAATCATATTTAATAACTTTACATAATGTGTCTGAATATTTGAAAGTAACTTATGTCGCTGTATTGCCTGGCTGAAACATCTGCTTTCACGTAAAACACTTATGGGGCCTATATTCCGAAAAGTGTGTCCAAATGTTTTGCCTGTTTATGAAATGTGAAAACGATAGCTGAACTACTCAATTCTTCTTTCTGACTAAAGCCTATTAATACATATTATAAGTTCGTTTATATTTTCATTTGCACATGTAATTTGTATGGGTGATGTCATTATGAATTTTGTTGCCACTAATCGTAAAATATTCTTGACTCCCTAAAGTTCTGCGAATTATTAGCTATCACGAGTTATTGATTATTTATTTACTATGCACCATCTGCCACAAAAAGTTTTTCTTTTCTGTAGTTACCATTTTCAGGACAGTCTAAAGTAAGTGAAGTAGAGGTGCTAATGTTTTCTTCTCATAGTTATCTTTCGTAGGCCGCCACGAATAGCCGAAATACAGGAGACTCAACAAAGGTCAAAGTCAGGTTAATTATGCCAGTAATGATTAATGAAGGGTCAGGCACCAGATCTTGATTAACGGCGCAACAAGTCGCTCAAGGTAGCTACAGAGCACCTGGTCTAAGCTGACTGAATATTCTTTTGCTTAAATATGCACTACATAGGGATATATATATATATATATATATATATATATAGATATATATATAATATATATATATATATATATCTCTATATATATATATTATATATAATATATTGTAATGTGTGTGTGTGTGTGTGTGTGTGTGTGTGTGTGTGTGTGTGTAGTGTGTTGTGTGTGTTGTTGTGTCCATTTTTAAATGTCAAATTGATTTTATTTATTTATTTATTTATTTATTTATTTATTTTATTTTATTTATTTATTGCATTCAATAGGCCCGTACAAAATGTCAGGGAGACCTGACAGTTTGTCAAAGTTGAAGTCTGCAGGCCCTACATCCTATAACCTATTCTCATTCGTTGACCAATTGTCATGTGTCCTGATCCCTCCAGCGCTTTTTTATGTGGTGGAATCTGAATCTTTGGTTATGGATGCAGTTTCCCAAGGGTGTCTTTCCTCGTTGCTCGCTTGTATTACACTAATAGCCTAGTCTTGATTGGCTCTTTTAGCCCAACAGCTGAAGGTCGGATTTATATTCACCACGCAAGTTTAATTAGACAGTAGCAATTACATATTCTCATAAGCGGCTTGCGCTGCGAAAAATCAATGTCTTGTGGGTTGAATATAATTAATTCAACCATTCATAGACGCCTAGTCTTCTTTGTACTCACAGCGGAGAAAATAGGTTTGACCCATGAATCTTATATGTTATTTATTAAAAAGAGTAGGCATATCGTCTTTTTTTATAACAGTATAAGAAAATAATGTTAACAATTAACCTTATATTACTAAAACATCATGATCACAGGTGTGTGACATTAACAATCTGTAATTACAAAAAGAGATGAAAGCACTAAATGATCTGCTAATAGCAGCTGTGACACCGAGAGTCCACTTCCTCGGTATGCCAGCAGTCAAACCCCAAGGGACAGAGATATGAGGTCAGATCTGTTCAGTCAGTTATAGCCTACGTTTAAAAATCGGGTAAATGGTCACGATGGCACTCACTAATAAATTCAGTGAAACGTGAACGCGTATTTTGTGTAATATAAACAGAAATAGTCTCTAATAGCAATTACCAACGGTGTTATGTACGTTGTGTTTTTATGATGTAAATCTTAATGTGTCATATTGGGTAATGTTATATCTTATACAAATATAATTGTAAATGTATAAAGTAAAAAGCTGTTTATCTATTATTTGTTTTTGTTTTTTTTTTCATTTTTAGGTGAAAAGCCTTTTAAGTGCGAATTCGACGGCTGTGACAGACGCTTCGCCAACAGCAGCGACCGGAAGAAGCATTCGCACGTGCACACCAGCGACAAGCCATACAACTGCAAAGTGCGAGGCTGCGAAAAGTCGTACACGCACCCGAGTTCTCTGCGCAAACACATGAAGGTGCATTGCAAATCGCCTCCTCCCCCGAGCTCAGGCTACGAGTCCTCCACGCCGTCTCTCGTGTCTCCTTCGTCCGATCTGGGCCGAGAGACTCTGTCAGGCTCACAAGCGGCCAATCTGAGTGAGTGGTACGTGTGTCACCGCTCGGGCCCCGGCGGCACTCAGTCTCCTCCGAGCGGCTCGTCCAGTCCGGACCAATCAGATGCCCCGCCGTACCAGAATTCCTGAAAATGCATTTAAGCTGGTTACTTTCCTTTTTGTTTTGGACGATTGAGTGCCCCAGGCGGACTGACAGTCAGTAAATGGCCTCAGTGCACTGGCAAGCTGACAGCTACATTTCACAGCCAAACCACAAAACTGTGGTAGCCAACTTGTCTCCTACGTGGACTAAATATGATCTATTATCACCACCAGTGTCCATTTTCTGAAATGGTGTGCTGACCAATCGCACACCGCAAAAGCTCCAGTGTTGAGTTTACACCTACAGTGTTTATATTTGTGTCAAGGGTCCAGCTGGACACAAATGAACACTGAAGTGATCATTCAAGACTATAAGATAGTTATTCACTATAGGTGTTGATTCAATAATGTAGGCGTTAATCCAACACTGGGGAGTTATTGTGTTGTCGAATATGTATTATTTTATACAGTCATGATTTTACTTAATTTACTACTTAATTTATTTTTTTAATTATTTCGATTTCTTCTCTTTTCATGCATTACCAAACCAAAGTGCTTCAAATATTAATGTACATATGTAAATTATAACGTTTTAATGTGTCGTTTAAAAGTGTGAACATTAATTTTGTAAGGTTCAGCATTTCAGCTATTTTTAAATGTTTGCTACTGTTGTTTATAAAAAAAAATAATATTTGGCATTATTTGAAAAAGTCAAATTTCATAAAGAAGTAGATATTCTCTTGTGCTTTCTGCAGACATGGTTCGGTGGAAGAATTGTTATTGTATTTGATATGACATTTCATTTTTGATTAGCTGTTGCACTGAGCAACGTAAACATTTTGTGATTTTTGCAGTTCTCATCAACAAACTTTTTTTATGAAAAGGACACGTGTACCGAAATGCCTTGTAATTTGTCAGTAATTTAAATAAACTGTGTTCAACAATATGCAAAACAATGAGTGCAGCTATCAAGGAAATTAAAGTATACTGAGTATCTCACTAATAAGTGTCTCTTCTACCCTTTTCTTTCTACCGTTTCACTTTTTTCTAGTCGAAAAATGTGCATTAAGTGTATATTAATTATATATAGTCCAGAAACTGGTTCGGTTAATAGTCCAATACAGGTGTGTTTACAGTAGGTGAACAGTAGGTATATGTTACTTTTTCTTTTGCTGAGAGCACGAATATGCCTGTTTTTAAGGCATGCTCCGTTTCCATGCCCGTAATTCGAATTTAAAATTCCTTTGTATTTCTTATATCCACATAGGTACCCCAGTTTTATACTTCAATTATGTGGGGACCATTTGATGAAAGCAATGCGTACTCTTCTTCAGACATCAAAGAAATATTTATACAAAGAGATATTTATTCACGACGGTGAATCTTCATGGTGAGTTAGTATTTCTATGGCAATCGCCGAGTCAGAGTTAATATTGACACTGTGCTCTAAAAATACGGCCTTAAATAATGTAATATTTGCTATCCATGATGTACTACTCGTAACATACTTGTTGTTACTCGATAAAATATATAACGTGAAAGTTAAAAGAAAGAAAGAAAGAAAGAAAGAAAGATAAAATAAATAAACTTCATTTGAAACTATCTATCAAACCATCAAACTGCCTACTTGTCTGCCTGTCTGCTTGCTTAAACACATAAGCTATGTATATAAGTTCTTTCCCATTTCGACGAGACCAGCGTTTGAGTGCCACGAGGCTGTGGGTGGATACGCATTGCTTGATGAGCAACGTTATAGTTTGTCTCTTTTGAGTAATTGTCTTGTTGTTTGTACTATCCAAAATGCTCCACTGAATAGAGTGAGTGAGTGAAAAAATAAACACAACGAGAAATTGCTAAACAGTCGACTCCTCCACAGCACCAGCTCTCGTGCATCAATGGAGAAAGGGATAGTGTGGTCTCAATTGGAGCGAGGAGCCCTTTGAAGTGTTGCTTATTATCACAGGGATTCTTGCGTGTAGTCTAAACGACGCTCATGACACGGAAAAGGCTTCTTTTGTCGCCAATTTGATCGCCCCATCTTTTTCAAAAAGTGTCTCGAGCTCTTAGTTCCGCCCATCAAACTGAGAGGGAAACGAATTCGAGTAGAATCGAGTGTATGCATGTCATCAAATCCACTGAAAATGCAGTGTCTAGGCCTGTTTTTTTTTTCTTTTCTTTTTTTTCTTTTCACTCGCTCTCTAAGAGCGTAATGGCGTGCAGCAAGGGGCTACATGAGGGGGGAAATCTTGCTTTATGACGATGCTTTGCGGCAAATAAAAAAAAAAGAGTATGCTGCATTATTACGAATTAAAAAGAACACTTTGCGATGTGACAACTGGAAAAGAACATTTCGTTTTGACGGCTGGCAAAATGCTGCATGATATTTCATAATAAATGATCAAAAACTACAGTCTACTGCCTACTATTTTTTTTTACATTTACTAATTTCCTTTGCCCGAGTTTGACTAGCCTTTTCCTGATAAAATAAACGAACAGATGAGTCAATTAACACATTGTTTTGTTTCTTAAACCGCTTGTAAAGCATATGATGAGTTCAACTGGAATTCAGTGTGGAAAAGGTTAAAAGTTTAAAAGTTTGAAACTGTAATCTTGCTGACTGGCTGCTGAAATTTTCAGTAGATGTATGGATGGAATTTATTTATTTCACTTGCAGCAATCTAATAAGCAATTTCCGTGACCAAACCTTTCCATTTAGTTAAAAAAGGAGGTGTAGTTTCAGTCTTTGTTATTTTTACAACCCAGAGCTAATTTGAGTGTGAAATATCATTTATTTGTATAATAAAGAAGGCGATAATCCAACTTCCGGAAACCATCCTGCATTATTTAACAAAGCCCTTTCAATAAGGGATTAGCGAGAAATGCTAGCAAGAAAAAAAAAAACTCTTCATCTCTTACTATTCATTATCTTATTTCATGTCATAATTGGACGACATGGGGTAACAAATTCGAATGCAAAAAGGCAGGACAGGTGCAAAGGCAATAAACATAATAGGCAAAAAGAAAATAGGCAAATAATACTAGGGAAAAACTAGGCACAACTAGAAATAAAGTATTGGGATACCTTAAACAACAATTCCTCTTACCCATGTTGAATATTTAAATGGCGTGTGCTAAGTGAATGTATAAATACAACATATATTAAGAACTGAATACAGATTTATTCATAACAAACAATAAAGTTACAATGTTTTATGTCTTTTGAAAAAAAAAAAAAAAGAGCCAAAATATTTGATTTAACTTACTGAGAATAGGGTTAGGGTTAGTGTAGGTGTAGCATCAATTAGCTACAATAACTTTATCTCAGTGAAAGGTCCACTTATGATAGAAAGACAAACACAAATATTAGAACACTTTAGAATATAACGGATTAGCTGCGTCTGTTTTGCCGAAGTTGCTGGGTTGGATTGACCAGTGATTATTATATAAAGCCTTCCAATTCGGTACAAATCAGCTGTTTTTAGATAAATCAGTGCATATAAATTTTAATATACTTAACAACTTAAGGAGAAGTCAACAGGTCAGTGAGCCAACAATGCGTTTTTGGATTCAACTTCGAAGTAATATTAATTTTTTTCAGCACTTTCAAATCGGACAGCGACTGTCATTTATGATATGCTTGATACACCATATCACATTTTACTTAATCAACACTTTATTTTACCAAAGTTAGTTGTGTTTAAATATTCAAACAATTAGTTACAGAAGCGCTTTACATTGTTATGCAGACATCCCGTATTTTAATAATAATATCTGAAAATGTTTTGTTCCAAGATCAGTAATTTATATATAAACAATATTGTAATTGTAGCTAATAATGGTTGAGGTTCAAAATAATACATTTATAGATGGTGAATAGGGAGAAACTCTTTATTTCGTTCCACTTAAAGAGTTAATGTGTTCACCATTGTAATTCCAGCAACTGTAATTTCACTGTAACGTCACGAAACTCTGGGACGTCAGGAATCACCACAAGAAACTTTACACTCATGTTAGCAGTACATATAACAGCACATTTAACAGTAAGGACTTGTGACCTTGTACATCAGCCATAAATAAATGTGCCTTCAAAACGGGGGGACATGAATACTTGGTTAATTTTTATGAGGTGTCTAGATTAAATCGGGCAGATTAACCACCATTTACCACATTATACTACATGGCGCTTTTTTAACTTCATGGATGAACGAATCCCCCCCACCCCAAGAGGGAAACAGCCCCTGTAGTTTAGCACGATAACACGGATCTCTAACAACCTTGCCATAATGTGACAGTATGTACCCACAGCACTTCGCACCTGCGCTTTGAATAGGAGCCTCTTTCAGGGCTGAGACACGCTTGTTGGCCTTGAATCTCAAAGCAGCTGCGCTTATTTCCAGTTCCTTTGATCCTTACATTTCCCTCTCTAATTTGTTCTTATAGTTTGCGAGACAAGTACATTCTTCTATTCGCGATTAAAACGTAAAGTCTATTAAGGGCTGTACATAAAGAAGTGAGAGGGTAAACGTGCAAAAGCTATCGATTTGAAGGACTTCCCATCACGGAGCTGAATTCGTTTTTCGTCCATGCTTTTCTTAGATGGAAAATAGATGAAAATTGTTCAGAATTAGTGTTAACCGTTCCTTAAAATATATAGATCTATTCACTGAAATAGCTGGAATTTGGACTTCTATTACTTTACAATAGCCGTTGATACCTCTGCCATTACTTGAACATTAGCACAGCAAAATACACTATTTGATATGACTTACAATATGACTGTAATAAATGCAACCATTATGAAGTTTATTATATCATGGCATTAAAATAATAGGGCGTCACGGTGGTGGGGATATGGAGTTTACATGTTCTCCCCGTGTCTTCGTGGGTTTTCTCCTGGTATTCCAGTTTCCTCTTGCATTCCAAAGACTTGTGTTAGGTCGGTTTTATGCATCAAAATTGTCCCAATGTGAGTGAGTTTGTGTATGCATGTGCCCTATGACGGATTGACGCCCTATCTACGGTTGGTTCCCGCCTTGAACCCTACGTTGCCGGTTAGGACCCAGCTTGAATTAAATGGGTATGAATATGATTTAATTAAACGAATGGGTCTACTGTTTATTGAAAACACACTATTTCACCTAAATTTGAAGTTAGAATTATTGCACAAACTACGTATAAACACTGATATACACATCGTATGTTAATTACATATGTGAGCAGATCACCGTCAGAATGCAACCGAAATAAGTTAATTATCCAAATTCCCACATTACCCACATCTTTATTATAGCCTCACCCAAGTCAAAGCGAGCCAGATTGCCTTGCGCAATATCCTACACATCAGCACAACAGCAAGAACAACAACATAGGACATCAATCAGTTCGGCGGCGCCACACTCCACAATAATACAATAACGACGACAATGAAAAATAAAAGTAATGAAATCCCTTTTTATGGCAACATCAAATTTGTATAAGTGAGCCATACATCATCACCCTGAGCTGGTGATAATGAATGAGCGGAATCGGCGCGTAAGACATTAAGCGTGCCTCTGATATAATTCATCATTATACTTGCTACATACTTCTTTGCTGCAATCATCTTTCTATGGTTCCTGGGGTTTGGTCGGTTAATAACTGGCCCGAGATAAGAATTATCAGATATTTATGCCTTTTTGTTTCGTATTACTGAGGAGACTGATCTTTCTGAGAGATTTCCCCTGTCTCGCGGATTGTGCGCGTGAGCCACTATTTGAATTTCGTATGAACTCGGACTGCCAAGCTCGTATACAATTAGGACAAGGTGATGTTAGGGTGACTCATTACTTCCGTTATGACTTGATTCGTTTGAGGACTAATGCAGTCTATCTCGCTTGCTCGAACTCATACGAAGTCTCATAAGAAGACTCTCTGTATGTTCAGAAGGGTGTCATGGTATATATTTATGATTAAAAGGTGATGGACTACACTGAATGAAGTTCTTAAGTACAGACATACAACAAAAACAGCTTTCAGATCTCAATTCAAAAGGCATGAAAGTTCCACGTTTTCGCATGGTTATGATTCACTTCCAGTCACTGAGTAAATGGCAGTGCTCCATCATGATCGAGCTCGGTAATACTATATGTTGAGGGAAAGAGGTGTACTTACTGCCTGTGCACCCCTGCTGCTTAGGACATGCACCCCCCATCTTCCTCCCCGCACATCTGCTCTGCACTACCAACCTCTGCACGAGTAAAAAAGAAGGGAGGAAGACAATTTGGGGAAAAAAAGAGTTGAATAGCACCTTTAGAAGTTGAGAATTATTGATGGATACGAAGCATTAACACGTGGGATTTTACTTGTTTGCACGGGAAACTTTTTGAGATGAATTCAAAACATTTTAATTGATCCAACAATAACAACAACAACAATGACAACGACCATCGCATCAGGATTTCATGATTATTATTTAACTACTTTGTACATTAGATGAATAAAAACAGTAACAGTATTGGCAACAGCCCAAAGTTATTTTTTTGAGGACACGCAACCTTATTAGAGTGCCAGCTTTCATACTTTTTTAGCGATATTTTAAGATTGAAGAGGACTGACTTGCATGGCAAAAAATACCAGCTGGACATGACACACCAACATTAATTCAGATCAGTTTACAGTTAGAGTAACATAATGCTAAATCCAAAGGAATGTTAATGAGTGGTGATTTCGGTTGGCTTTATAAAAAAATACAGCCGTAAGAACTAGGTGTAGGCTTAAAAAAAGTCGTGTGCATTTTCTGAAACATCAAAAGGAAGCGCGCATTCAAATATAAAAAACATAATACTTTATTCAGGAAATAGCCTATTAGATTATAATAGACGAGGATAGAACAAAGTGGACCAGTATGGCATAAAATTAGTACGTCTATATGTAGAATAGCATATAGCCTAATAGAATCCAATAAAAAAATAATACGATAGAATAATAGGCTGATATTCGCATTTCCAGACACATTTCTGTGCCGTATACGCTAAAGTGCCAGTGTACTATAATATATCATAAAGTACATAATGTTTAAAAAATGCAAATGCGCATCGATAACGGAACGTTTTAAGTCATTGGTTTCATTGCGCTATTTCACACGTCTTCGTGGTAATGTGTGTGTGTGTGTGTGTGTGTGTGTGTGTGTGTGTGTGTGTCTGTGTGTGTGTGTGTGTGTGTGTGTGTGTGTGTGTGTGTGTGTGTACGCGCGCTCGCGTGTGAGCGCAGTAGGAGCGTCATTCTTGTGATCAGCGTAGCAGCACTGCAGACTTTTGGGTCATTTCTTCATCTCCCGCAGAAAAAGACATTACGCCACTCCCTATTGACATACCCCGCAATATTTGTCAAACATTGCGAAATTACAAATTATTGAAATGTACCACGGCCCTCCACGATCTCTCTAATGAACACGGTCTCTTATTTGAATTCTGACACATTTTCGTTTGATGTAATGTCTTTTGCCTGCATGGTAACGGCCTATTAGGCAATGTTATACAGACAGGACTGGCCTTTGTCACAGTGAAGCTTACCTGCTGCAGGAAATAAATCTTACTGTAAACAGTGTACAATAGCCTAAATCCTGAGCTTTCCAATAGCAAAATGTATGTTCGTATTATTATTATTATTATTATTATTATTATTATTATTATTATTATTATTATTATTATTATTGTTGTTGTTGTTGTTGTTGTCATTATACAGTAATATATCCATTGGAGTCTCAGTACGAAGAACCGGGCACCTCAACCCAGGAAAAAAATGTACTGTGAAATTTGACAGTAGAACTATGAAGTGGCCAAATTACCACCAAAATTCATAGTACAACTGTGAAATAATACATCATCATTTCATAGTCCACCAAGTTTACAGTTGTAGTATGAATTTTCACTGTAGAACCATGAAGTGGTCAAATTACCATCAAAAATTCATAGTAGAACTGTGAACTTCATGGTCAAACTGTGAAAGTTCACATGAAAATTGTCAAGCAATTCACGGTTTTACTATGAAAGTTCACACTACATTTTTTCTTAGAAAACACAGATTCTTAATCCAACTTAGCTGCATAGTTGTTCCTGGTCTTGGATTTGTTGATTCTTTGTTGCTATGGTGAAGTTAGGTTAATTTGGAAGCTTTTTTGAAAACTTTTTAAGGAACCACAAAAAATATCAGTGCACATAAATTAACGAATGTTCTGTGGTGCGTTACCCGATAAAGATTACTCTTAGCGATTTACGTACAAAAAATAAGAACAACTTTACTTTACGAACGCAAATTGTGTTTCCAAAAAGCCTTCTTAGTCTTCAAAGTTCCGAACGAGTTTTTTTTAAGTAGTTCTTTCGAAAACCGTACCACCGATTTACCTACCCAGGAAAAAAAATGTACTGTGAATTTTCATAGTAAAACTGTGAATTGCTTGACAGTTTTCATCTGAACTTTCACAGTTTGACCATGAAGTTCACAGTTCTACTATGGATTTTTGATGGTAATTTGACCACTTCATGGTTCTACTGTCAAATTTCATAGTACAACTGTAAAGTTGGTGGACTATGAACTGTCCATGAATTATTTCACAGTTGTACTATGAATTTTGGTGGTAATTTGGCCACTTCACGGTTCTACTGTCAAATTTCACAGTACATTTTTTCCTGGGATAGCCTACAGTTTTTCATTATTATACCACTAAATTGTCATTTGGAAAATAGATTGATTCAAATGGATTTTCAAAAACAACATGCCTTTCTATGAATTTGTGTTTATGGGTGAGTCTTCAGTTATGGAAACTTGCATCACCAAAACTCATGCATATTTTTGCTAAATTACCACCATTACCGCATTGGCCTATTAATTTTATAGCGAATTATTTGAAAGTAACATTGTTTATGTCGTAATCATGCAAACACACACTGACAGAGAAGTGCCAGCCATGAGAGATGAGTGACATTTTAATGTTTGAATAGCTGAATCATGTATTCCTCCTGATCATAGAGCAGGTTTATTCAGAGGCATAAGCATATGCAAATTTCTCAAGCATTCTGAATTTTTCAATTTATATTGTGCTTACTCTTTAAGTTTTAGTGGTCACTGCACTTTATAGGTCTACAATTACTGACTGTAGTCCATCTGTTTCTCTACATACGTTTTTGTCCACTTTGGTCTGTACCACCACAGATCAAGTACTATTTGGGTGGTGGATCATTCTCAGCACTGCAGAGACACTGAGGTGGTGTTTTAGTGTATTTTAAATGTACTGGTATGAGCAGATCAGACACACTCTATTGTTCCACCTGTTTCAACAGTACTACTGTGTCTGATCCACTCATACCAGTACAACACAACCACACGCTAGTGTTACTGCAATACTGATCCACCATCCAAATAGTACATGACATATATATGCTGTTGTCGAGCATAGAACAAATGCATCGAGTGTAGCTACTGTAATTATTATTATTATTATTATTATTATTATTATTATTATTATTATTATTATTAGGTAAAACTACACGTGGTCATCAAGTCAAGATGTACTTGTTGAGTTACGAATGGGTCAGAGTACTCTTAAATTTACGAACCAGTTGAAGTAGGCTACTACCTGGGTTGTGAAGGGTTTCGGAAACGCTCGTAAATTTAAGAATGTTCTTCAATACGAGACCACGAAGTACTTAGCATTAAGCACGTTTTGGGAAACCCACACCTGTTTTGCACTTATCCTTTATAATTGTATGTTGACAATACTTAGTATTTCTTATTTTAAACATTCTTGAGGTAGTTAACTGTATGATGTAACCATCGGGGGCAACAAGGCTGTGATCAGGTAAAATGGGCCACATGTTCAGGTAAAATGGGCCAGTGAAAAGATCATATAAAAGGCTAATTTCAATGAAAGAAAGCAAATATTCTTTATTTCACTCTCAATATAACAAAATAAAAGTGTTTGCATGTTTTTATTTCGTTTGAAAATCGATTATTAGGTGTGCATTTAGAGGCTTTTCAGGGTTCTCAAACATTAAACTGTAATCACTTTCTTATCCACTTGATCCTGGACAGGGTTGCACAAGGCGCAATACAACTGTAATAACAATTAATAATATTAAAAAGTGAATTGTAATTATATAGGTTACCACTTCAAAAATAGATTCACAAAATATTGTAGTTTACAAGGCTTGATGGTGGCAGCCTGGGTGAAGATAGATCATTAATGCTTGAATGTGGTAGGTTTGATGTAGAAGTTTCACCAACACTTGAGGGTAGCTGGGTGAAAGTAGGTAACAGGACTCACTCCACTGTCAGGCTTCGGTATAATGCCTTTTGTCAGTTGCCTCTTTGTTTATTGGGAATTTTTTTTGACCTCTTTGGTGACTGGGCATTTTTACTGTTTAGTGTATAGCATGTGTATGAGTGCATATGGTAGCTTCATTTATGTCACACATATAGCTGTACATCCTGATTCTTTAAGCAGAGTATTAGTAGAAAATATAAATGGACAATTAAATAGAGAATTTATTTATTTTTGGTAGAAACCGAAAAATACTGAGTTAAAATCAGAACAGAATGTGGCCCATTTTAGCTCAAACGGATGGCTCACTTTATTTACCACATTCAGCTAAAATGGGCCAGCCAGTAAAAGTATTTTTTGGTGTTAAATATATATTTATGATATACTTATAAAAACGTTTCTCTCTCTAATGTAATATTAACGACGCATTACTTTTGTTGGTTCAGAAATTTCTGAAGAATGTAGCAACCTTATTATAGAAAGTAGTTTTTCATATGCCAAAGCACTCGCAATTCGTTTTTTCCCGCCAGTGTCGATATAAGGAATTGCCTCACTCACTCACCCACTTTAGCAACCTCAGACCAATCAAATCAGCTCAAATGCATCAAGTGCTGCTGTGGCAACCATTTGAATGTATTAACAGTGACTGGCTAGCATAATTTAAATAACTGTGATATTCCAACCTTAGCTGGCACTGTTTATCTGACTTCACATAACAAGCTATACAATTTTCATTTTCCATTATTTATTTGATTGACTTTACAGCTTGATGACTGCTACTGATTCACGTTGGAAAGCACACCCTCAGAAATCTGCCTTCAGTGAAGAGGCAGCTATGATATACTGGCCATGAAAATCGTATGAGCCAACATGTAGATATGATGTGTTGTGGATTTTTAAAAGCCTTGAGCAAAATGTGAAAAGCACCTGTTTGCAGTTAAAAAAGGAAAGGAGGCTCAATATTAATCATGGCCAAGAAGTGTATCATTCAGTTGGAGTTCATTTCCGCTCACTCGTCCTACTTCTGTCAATCCGTCTCTAACTCCTTCTCTCCTAATCTTTATACGCGGACACGGATGTCTCTACTATTATTGGGAACATGCAAAAATAATTCCCATATTTGTCGATATTTACACAGACTGCAATACTTCCCTTTATTAATCTTGTCTGTTAAAGGCAAGGGCGGAAAAATGAACTACAACGACGTTAAAATAATAATAATAATAATAATAATAATAATAATAATAATAATAATAATAATAATGAACATATACATTTTGCTTTCTAACATGAAACATTAGCGAAAACTTATTTTAGGATAAAAAAGACCAGAATAATATATGCTAAGGTTTTCCCCTGTTGCGCTCGTGTTAATTCATCAAAAGGAAAGTTTCTAAGTTCCCCCTCCTCCTCCACAAATAATGAAAGATTTCAATAATAAGTAGACCACTGTGACATTCTTTGCACTTAGTCTATTTTTCATAATACCCCCTTTGTGTAACTAAGGAAACTCCGCAGACAAGGACTGAGCAAAAGTCTGACATTTCCCACTATTGCAGTTTGACCAGATTCAGTGTTAACCACTGCTTAAAATACATTGATCTACTGAAGGTAGCTTTATTGGCAAATGACAAAGCGCAAATCTGCTTTTAAAAGCTAAGAGTCGATGTAACAATTTTTAATTAGGCTTTAACCATATTATACTCATGTTTGAAGAACACAGATATGGCTGTCTAATTTCTGAACATAATTAACTATACGTTAAAATCAATTGTTTCCCGTGCTCAGTAAGGCTCCAAGCAGAGAAAGGCCTGATTTTTTTCTTTTGCATGTGTGAAAGCAGGAAAGTCTTACCTGTCATTCATTAAGAGGACAAAATCCCTCAATAGAGAGAGGAAGCTGGAGCTGCTCGTTATTACCTGCCGTGCAAATTAAGGACTTATTTGTTCTTTTATGCCGTCAGTTTGCTCGCAGCAGATATAATTGACCTTGCGAAAAAGGAAAAAAAAAGGAAAAGCAATGACTACTATCATATATTTTATCATGTTTGTAGCCTAGGGAAAATGAGCACATAATTCATATTCGGTTAATTAATCATCAAATGTATTTGTATTTATTGATTGCTTTGTTATATTATCGCAAACGTTTATTTCCATATGTTGTAGGTATCATGCAATGAGATTACCAGTTTACAACAGATAAAGATGTTTCATTTCACTCATTGATTTGAGGTGAATGAGTCCTGCACACGATACAGGAATTGACCTTTGTGTGCTGCGTTGTCCTTTCCAGTTATCTGAGTTAAGCCTGTCTGTCTGTCTGTCTGTCTGTCTGTCTATCTATCTATCTATCTATCTATCTATCTATCTATCTGTCTGTCTATCTAACATGGAAAATAATAAAGCTGTATAAAATAATAAAGCTTCACTTCGACAGGAAAAAAGCTTGACACACCCTTCTTATTAGAAATAAACTGGCGGAGGTCAGGCGTGGGAAGCAATTTGCAATTTTGCTATGCATTTGTACACTGAAAATACTTACTGCCTGCCAGAAAAATTAAACAGCACTGTAATGAAATTCAATTTTTTTTCTATGGCTTTCCTACAACAAACCACATCCGAATATAGCATCAATATGCAATATAAACTGCAGCATCTGGATTATTTCAGTCGTGTCCCCTGGAATGAAATGTGTATATCTATCTATATAACTAAATCAAGAGAGTGAGAGGGGGTAACCTGGAGATTTCATCCATAAATCAGAGAATGGCGAGACCAAGGCAAGCTGAAGTCGCTTGTCAAAAATGATGTTTTCTCCGCGGTACCATGTTAATTCCAAAGCCGCCATGCCAACAATTTAGTTTGTAGTTTGAAAAATAGGGACTGGCATCTAAGGGTCAAAATGCGCCCCATAGCTTTCTGACATTACAACTACTACACTGACAGAAAAAATCCTTTCTAACTAAAGTGAATAAAGGCTTTCTCATGAAATGTGCCTTAATCCCTTACATTTGTGTCATAGTCAGAACAAGTGCAAAAATTCAATTCAATCATCATCATCATCATCATCATCATCATCATCATTATTACTATTATTACTACTGCTGCTGCTTTTTTCCTTCGCTATATTATGCATGATGTTAAATTAAACCGAGTTTAATTGGAACCGGACGAGAAAGAGAAAATAAACAGAGTAAGAAGGATGAATAAAATAGGAAAAAGATTTGTGAGATTTGAGAGAGAGAGAGAGAGAGAGAGAGAGAGAGAGAGAGAGAGAGAGAGATGAAAAGAGACCAAGAGTACATGAAGAAGGGGAGAAATGGGTCTCCTCCTCCTCCTCCTCCTCCTCCTCCTTCTTAAATTCATTGTGTGATTTCTACAGTAGCGACCTGCTGCTTCGTCAAAGAATTTAAAGCGTCGAAAAGCAGCTGAAGTTAACTAGAGGCGCGGACATCAACAGAATCAACAATATTTGTATTCATTTGGAGAAAAGAAATGGCTCGGACAACAAGACAAAACCAAACAAAGCCCAGCTAAAAAGCGCCAATGAATAGTGTCCATTGTCCATGGCTTTTAGGTTCTGATTCAGCATGTCATAACCCCCACGAAGAAGAAAACATCAATATTCAGAGGAAAAGGAGAGGTTTCTATGGCAAAAGCAAAGACATTTAGTCTATAACAGATCTGGAGTTGAAATTAGGGGGCAAAGAGAAAAAAAGGAAAAAATGAAAGGGATCAAAGTGAGCCCTCTTGGGAGTTTGGATGGGAATAGGAATCAAAGATGGACGGCGATGTTGACTTTTAGAATCGTTTTGGCAAGAGTGTCGGTGCCAGCTCCATGGTAGGGAAGTGAACCAAAGTCTGCACCCTCAGCGTGTGTGTGTGTGTGTGTGTGTGTGTGTGTGTGTGTGTGTGTGAGAGGGAGAGAGAGAGAGGGAGAGGGAGAGAGAGAGAGAGAGAGAGAGAGAGAGAGAGACTGACTGACTGACTCAGTACTCCGATATGTCAAAAGTGGATGCATACTGCTAAACCGACTGGAGTTTATGTACTCAAATTTACACATGATACTTTACCAAGTTTTTTTTAATACCCAGCGAGAGCCTTATAAACACTTACTTATAAACTCATTCCAATAGAGAAACCATTCAGCAATTCAGTTCCACCTCAAAAACGATAAAGGCCCCTAATTGTTGATGCACTGATTCTAAGCAGGACAACAGAACATTTAAATATGCAGAACTTCAAGAAAATTAACAGTTATTTTTGAAAACGTAATTGCAAAAATAAATATATAGTTTTAATTAATTGCATTAATTCATTAATTTTGTTTATACTAACGTAATTGATGCCTTTGCTAGTTTAATGAATGACTTTGCTTTCTAATATGTAGCCTACTTTGGTAGGTCGTACAGTTAAAAATGGCTAGCCAAAACATACGAGCGATCATTACCATGTGTTGACTTTGTTTTAAATATTTGCTGACCTCTATTACTCCTTACAACCTCAGTAAACTGGCTCTGACTAGACCCTGGCTCTGACTAAAGCATTAGCCGCTCCAGTTTTCGGAAAGATGCTAGGGCATTATGGGAGATGTAGTGCGTGTAGTAAATTTGCCTACACGCAATCAAAAATGAAATTGACTTTTTTACCACCGTGATTTTAATTGGACACAAAAGCACTTTACTGGGGCACGTCAGCCTCTCGTTGAAGATCCTTAGTTAAATTCTGAGCATATATAGTGTTTCATCATTTCATTCAATCATTTCATTCACGTGAAACAAGAATTACATTTTTAACACCAATAATTTAAATAATTAGTTATTAGGGTTTTTCCCTTAATGATACTTTTGTGGTATAATAATGTGATAATGTAAATCGATGGTTCAGTTTTCGACTAGCGCTGATAGAGGGGGAGTCAACAAATAATTACTCCAATCTCTGTCATTTGGAGACTTAAGAAGGGTTTGGGAAACACTCGCAAAGATATGTCGTTCTTAAAGTTGTTTGTAAACAGCTGAGATTATCGGGAATGCACCCCAGATTAAAATCAAATAATAAACAAAATTAACCAGATAAATAGCACAAACCAAATATGAATATGCAGGAGGAATGTAAATGAATGAATTAATACAACAAATAAATAAACAAGTAAATAACAAATAGACTTCATTGTATTATTCCTTTATTGTAGGCCTATAGCTAGTTTTCTATAGACAGTATTTTAACTTTTAGCTCTGGTTGTTTTTGAATTTCCTCGCTGTTTAACGCACCACGCCACGCATTTGAGTGTGTGTCTGTTCCGCTAAAATGCATTTGAATGCGTTAAGTAAACAGCACGCAGGTTAAGAACGAAGCTTTTTGTGAGTATACAACAGCTGCCCGGCTTCCATTGTACTACACTGACCCCATCCTGCCCCCATGCCATCCTTAAGTAGTTCAGTGCGGCAGAACACGGGTAAAGTCTGCATGCATCCTGAGTGCACGAAGCAACATTTCTGTACAGCTGTATACTGATTTAGCTTCTGTTTATTTAAACTACTGCTATTAACTTATTCATTAAACGATGAGTCCCTTTGTGTGTGTGGATATATATATATATATATCGTCTTTCCACAGCTTTGCTTATATTTTTAAGAATTAAATGTTATTTAATGAATACGTTGATAGTAATAATTTAAATAAACAGAAGCTAAATACAGTGGGGCAAAAAAGTATTAAGTCAGCCACTGATTGTGCAAGTTCTCCTACTTAGAAAGATGAGAGAGGTCTATAATTTTCATCATAGGTACACTTCAATTATGAGAAACAAAATGAGAATCCAGCAAATCACATTGTAGGATTTTTAAATAATTTACTTGAAAATGATGGTGGAAAATAAGTATTTGGTCAATAAATTTGGTTCAACTCAATACTTCGTAACATCACCTTTGTTGGCAATGACAGAGGTCAAACATTTCCTGTAAGTCTTCACCAGGTTTGCACACAGTGTAGCTGGTATTTTGGCCCATTCCTCCATGCAGATCTCCTCTAGAGCAGTGATGTTTTGGGGCAACACAGACCATCAACTCCCTCCACACATTTTATATGGGGTTGAGGTCTGGATACTGGCTAGGCCACTCCAGGACCTTGAAATGCTTTTTATGGAGCCACTCCTTCATTGCCCGAGCACTGTGTTTGGGATCATAAGTCATCCTGGAAGACCCAGTCATCTTCAATGCTCTCTCTGATGGAAGGAGGTTTTGGCTTAAAATCTCACGATACATGGCTTCGTTCATTCTTCCCCTAACACAGATCAGTCTTCCTGTCCCCTTTGCAGTAAAACAGCCCCAAAGCATGAGGTTTCCACCCCCATGATTTACAGTAGGCATGGTGTTCTTGGGATGCAACTCAGCATTCTTCTTCCTCCAGTTGAGTTTTTACCAATAAGTTCTATTTTGGTTTCATCTGACCACATGATATTCTCGTAAATCCACTTCTGGATCATCCATATGCTCTCTGGCAAACTTCAGAC